>VYXD01008422.1:40285-60147 GCA_013397195.1 Hylia prasina
TTTTTGGACCTTTTGAATTTCAGAGAGAATTTAAGAGAAAGTAATTATTGGTTTCAGCTTTATGAAAACATATTTTATATATCTATTTAATAAGCGATTTTTCATCTGTAAATCTCCCTAAAAATATTTCTATTCATTCAACAAAACCATTCTGTTTCAGGTGCTCTGGAGATTTCATCATTTATCAACAATAACTCTAAAATCAAATAAACTTTATTAGTTGACTTATATGTAACTGTGCCTCAGAGTCTTGAAAGAATTACATCTGTGGTAGTCAACATCATGGGTACGAGTTTCCCAACCAGAATTCTAATCTGTCTTTCTTTTTCTACTTTTCCACCAGCTTTTCACTTCAAAACCTCAAAAGTCACAATTCAGCTGTTTACCTAATTCTTGTAAGAAAAAGCATTTGAGAAAGAGATGACTTCAAAGGAGGGAAGGTGTGGTATATACTGAGACATACTTGACATCATATTTTTTGTCCTTCCCTCTTATATTTCGTTTCGTTCTGTCAAAAACTCACTTTCGGCCTTCAGAGATTTCAGAGTTTTGCCAACACTTATCCACTGCTGATTCTCCTTTCTTAAAACAAAACTCAACTAAGGTAAGAAAACTGAAATCCCGCCCCAAAGAAAACATGTATTTTCTCCATTCAGATTATGTTTTGTAAGGGCAGAGGAAACGGGTTTTGATGGGCTGATTTGCTTTAATTCATAAATAGTTATTTAAGCTATATAACAAAATCTAGCAAAGCTTGACCTTAAAGGAAGAAAGATAATTTTCTTCTTTGTTATGATTCAGTATTTCAGTAGAAACACCTATAGGAAATTCTATAACTTAATTAAGATGTTGCATATGGATACTGGCGATCCAACAAAATTTAATTCAGAATTGTTTGACATTTAACAAGTGTCTCCCTGAAAATAACACATATCTGCAAGCTACAGCTGAACAGATCTTCCTAATTGAATCTCTTAATTAGCAAAACAGTATTCAGTTCCTATAATCTAGCATAACTAATATTTTACCAGCTAATCAAGTTGAGTTGTTTAAACTGGAGAACAACAGCAGAATCCAAATAGTCTTTCTTTGCACATGGATTTCTGTGCAGATTCTTCATTTCTGCACTTTTCTTTCAAATTGGATTTGTATGCACTTTGGGAGCAAGAAATTTAAATTCTAGCATAGATCTTAAATGATCTGTGCAAATAATGATCACTTATCATAACAGACACTCCAAGTGCACAAAAGACTCCTTGTTATAGCATTTGAACTGCAGATGTTAGGCAAAGTTTATTCTTTGTGTGCGGGAGACATTTCCTCTGGTTTTGAGAGAGTTCTGATCAGCATGATTATTGCATTTTCCCACTAATTTCAAGGACTTCCAGATCATTCAAAAGTGCCATAGATAAAAGGACACTGCATTAGAAATATTGCAATTTGGCTGTAAACTAAATGTACATTATAGTACATACTACTGTAACTGTGTATTAAAATCATAGAAAAGTAACACACACATGTAACACGTGCCCAATATAAAATTGACATAATTTATGAGAACTTAATCTTATGATGAAAGTACAGTGAGTCTTTAAGGATGTAACTGTTTTATCACTCATACAGTTGAAATCCCACTCTTCATATTGACCCTTACCATCCATTCTGGATGACAGAAGTAAACAATAATTTTGCTGAAAATAAGTATCAGCCAGAAAAAAGGGACATTTGTGGATCTGCTTGACACCTTAATCCTCCAGATCATAGGCCTATTTTAAAAATATATTAAAAATTGAAATGACTGCAGTTAAGAAACATAACCTACTTAGAAATGAGAATATAATGGATTTGTTGGGAGACATCAGGATTTTACCTAATAGGAAATCAAAGGAAGAAGTGATGATCATAGACAAAAATGATTATCACTAAAAATAAATGCTCTCATCTTCACAAAGAACATTCTTACCAGATTTTCTTTAGGCGGTAAAAACCACCCTAATTCTGCCATATTTCTGCACATTTATCATGCCACCGCATTGTAGTAGCTTTCCAAACCATGTGACTTGAGTTTTTCTGTTGGAAATGCCTTATGCTCTTTCCTGAATCATGCCTGGAAGTTGTTTGAAAAAGCGTTTTTTTGTAAACCATATCAACCCAGGAGCATGCTATTACAACTGTTTAATTTAAAAATATACGTATAGGCAAAGTCATTACAGTGGCAGACTAATTTCTTATCATTTTCTCCAAACTGAAGCAACCAGAAGAGAAGAGATAGGATACAAGGTTCAAATATTTTCAGTCAAAAGCATTTGCTAATAGTAAAAATCTGTAAAATTGATATATCTAGAAGAAAAGTGCTCTGGAACTTTCTTGGCTTTATTCAATAGAAAGAAGAAAATTCCATGAATATTGTAAGCCAGAGATCAAAGTCTCCTAGTCTCCAGATGGTGTAACTCTACCAGGATTAATGGAGTTTTAGTAATCTCCAGCATTCCAACATGTCTGTCTCTTTGAGATATGCAACATAAAAAAGCCTGAAGGCTATTCCAGATTGCATCAGCCACATTAGTGTCTCAAATATTCATTTATAATTCAGTACTGCTAGTTAGATTCTTACTTTTAGTTAACCAATCAGAATGTTCTGTACAGCAAAGAAAAAAATAGGAAAAAATAGTTTTATAATCCACTAGGAATCTACCAATAAATGCACATTTTGTAATTTTAAAACTAGTGGTGAACATTGTTTACATCAGTGGCAACTAATTGCAACAGCTGCAAATGATTGACAAGCCCAAGACATTTTTGAAGCATTGTTACTCAACATGAAAAAAAAATACACCAAAAAAAAACCCCTCACAATCTTCAGTACTACTAAGGAGCAAAATGCACCTAGATTCTTAATTTTCTAAATTTCCATGCTATCATGACCTTCAAAATGACAGACAAGTCTGAAGTCTACTTAATTCACCACCATTTGATATGCCGAGTCCTTGTTTACTGACAGGAATTCTTCAGCCATCTACATACAAGATACAGTGAATTTAAAAGATTACAGAAGCTAATATTGTCATAGGTAAGCAAAGAGATAAAGGGTAAAATGCAGACTAACACACTCAGAAGCTGATACAATATCAGTTGCCAAGAATAAAGGATCTCCTGAGATTCCATATGTTAAGTATTACCTGGACTTGTGGTACTGCTTGTAGTTACATTATAAACATTAGTAGACTACATATTTACAGAGAGGATTCATTGGGGAAATAATGTAAATATTGAAACAACATTTTTTTCATCTTTACTTAGACCAAATTCCCAATTACATTAGTGAGAATGTACAGGTGTATTTAAGGTCTGAGGATAAAGACTATCAATCCAAATGTCTGGGAAACTTACTTTCAACGCAGCTCACATTAAAACATAAAAAAGAATATATCTGATTAGAAAAGAAACCTTCATAAAGTCCCTACAAAAAGTTAGTAAGGCAAGAGAGTTTTTAAAAATTACATCTAAAACAAAAAGAATAAGCCAAGCAGAATCCCAATTAGTTGCAGGAATACATTTATGCTGTCATATACACTTCAATTTCAGATAATAAAAATAACATAGCTTCTCCCACATTAGCTTCTTCTGTATGATGATTTAACTGAGAAGTGAATATTCAAGGTGGAGAAAAAACTACAGCAAAACAAAGTGGCTGCATGAAATATGAACAGGGCCTCATACTTTTAGATCACAGTAACCCAACAGAACAGTTAAGAAAATTCTGTTAGGACAAAAATGATTTTGTGATTGGCACAACAGGTACTTACTTAAATCACACTGTCCTTCAGTCTGATGTGAAGTGTTTATTATAAATGCAAACTGAGAAATACAGAACCTGTTGTGTGAATTTACATCTTGAAGAGTCTAAAAATCAAACTACCCAGAACAGAATATTCTTGCCAACAGAGATACAGTTCACAAAGCCTATCAGATAGGTGGAAAGAAAATGCCAGTTCTCAAATGCCTAATTGATTCAAAACCCTTTACTGTAATACACTTGATTTGTCCATAGTGCAGTGCTTCATGCAACCCTGTCCTGGAATCTTCAAAGAATGAGAAATACCTGATTTTTGTCAGAACTTCATTTAAAGGTTTTATTTTAATGCACTTCGATTTATTTGTTCTCTTCATTGAATTGTAGTAGTATATTTACTCCAGAAAGAAAACTCCCTATTTACTCAAAAAGACTCAGAAAATTTTTTGTTAATTGAGAGATTGAATTGATTGGTCATTCTTTGGGGTTTAATAATTAGACAAAATGATTATTTAACACTGTAGGGAACAATTCTTTACTGGTACCTCAAGGGACAGACTAGTTGACTTAATTGGTGTTTTGCATTTCTCTTTTCTCTGTTTTAACGTAGCTCGGCAATGCTATTAAACCTAACGAAATGTATTTGAAAAAACGAGATTAAAATTGGTCCTGTAGCCTTTCAATAGATCTCATTATTAAAGGCGTATTTCCATCTTTAATATGTTTGAAAGTATATTGTTTTTACTAACCAAGATGTAATAATTAAGAGTCTCTGTTCAAACTACATTTATCATGCCACCGCATTGTAGTAGCTTTCCAAACCATGTGACTTGAGTTTTTCTGTTGGAAATGCCTTATGCTCTTTCCTGAATCATGCCTGGAAGTTGTTTGAAAAAGTGTTTTTTTTCAGAAAGAGAAATTCCATGTACTGCAGCTCTCCTGATTTCAGTGTACAAGAAACAAAACACAGCAGTGTTTGTTCAGAATCTGATGATGGTGTTTATGCAGGCTTTATCCACTAAGCTGAGTGTGGAGTAGTCCAGGTAATGAGATAAAAAAGAAAGTTGAAGATTTAAATTTTAAAAAATTGAATATTTTGAAAAGTAGTATAAACATTTTCATTTGTACTCATTTGTGGTCAACTTCTCCAGTCATCAGCCCACAGAAGGTCATTTCAAAATTCCAGTGATAGAACAGTTCTCAAGAAAAGATAAACTAAAAATAGAAAACAAAGACGTAGAAGAGAAGGCTGAGCACATATTTTCATGCCAGTACAAGGAAGTAAGAGCTCAGTGTAAGGTAAAATTACCACAGCTTAGAGCTCTTTTAAATTTCCTCTGATAAAGTTAAATTCAAGTTGTTGTTTATTAAACATTGCCAAGTTTCAGTAAAAATGGCTTAGTGTGAAAAGAGAAATTAGCACCTTACACTTACAAAATGAAGACATCACATTCCTTTTTAAAATTATAAAATTTCTCTCAAAAATTATATGATGTATTACTTTTCTTAATGTGAGAAATATCTCTCTAGAAATTTTTTTCTGAATCTGTATTCATTAACCACAGATGGACCTCAGGCTTGGCCTAACACAGAAAAATTGCTGAAAAGGATTCCTTTCTTATTATCTCTCTATTGGTATTCACTGCTTGTCTCACTCTGAGCACATTAAACTGATTAGCTATGTTTATTAACATAATAGTTGCAGATCAGGACGCATGTTGAGAAACATTATATGTCTTATTTATAGGAATTATTCTTTGTGCACTGCCACAGGGACTCATAAATTAAAGCTTCTCAACTTCCTCTTCCATTATTTCAGGAGTATGAATAATGTAATATTTGTAAGCCACTATCTGCTTCCCTGGAAGCTTTTAGAACATTTTAGCAGTACTAATAGCATCAGATTCCCCCACCCTTTCATTTTAGTAAACAACAGATCTGTAGTGAAAACATTCTATTTCAAATTTTGCTTTGAGCTTAATGAAGAAAAGGCAGATATTTGGGTTTAGCTCTGATTCATATAACAAATAAGGAGGAAGATAAATAGTTACATACCTAAAGAAAGCATAATTTTTGCTCTTCCTTTAAGTGCGTGATGAATTTATTAGTTTTTCATATATAATGCAATTCTACAAAATTAAAGGGCTTTGCATAGACATGAAGACTCTTCAATAAAACTTTTCCCGATACCTATGGTCCATATAGATGCAAAACCTGTAAAAAGCCCCAGTTACTGGTCCTGGTAAAATTTAAGTTATTTAACAGAAATAAAGTAATAGTTTAAAACAAAACCTAAGTTAGAATTCTGAAATTTCCCTTGCAGAATGATTGATTTTCACTCTATCAGCTTACTTGGAAGGAAGCTCTTTTCCATTACTATTTTCAAGCTTTATTTTTTAAAAAATTGCAACTTGTTACCTTTCCAAGAAGTATGCCAAGCTATGCATGTCATTGCAAATTTACAAACATAAAAGCAAACTAAAATAAACTCATAATTAAGAAAATGGACTGTGACTATAGAGCTATATGCCCCTATATCCATAAAGTCAACATATGAAATTGATAATTGAGTAAAAATGTTGGTGTGACATACAAAGCAGTAATTTCTTAGAATACATACTTATTTATGCAAGAATTAAGAAACCAAACATTTTTCATCTTGAAATTGGCTCTAGATCTCCTTCTAAGAATAGGTTTTTTGTTGATGACAGCTTTATTCATCTAAAATACAAAAAGTGAGTCTCAAATAATTCCCCTCTGAAACAATTTATTTCTAAGAAATCTAGTATCACTTTCCTACAGCTTCAAATCTTGAAATTTTCCTTCTGTACCAAAAATTCCTCACTACTACTACATTTGCAGTAGCAACATATAAAGTAAGTAAGTTTTAAGACGAGATCAGAATTCAGTTCTGTCCTATCTAACTGGAAAACTGGTGAATAAAAAAAAAATTAAATCAGTAGGGATAATTGCAATGAGTAAAATTTGTAGGCAGCTGTTTTAAATAAAGGATGTTGGAGAGGCAGTGAATCACAAGCAAAGTACCTCAGTAAATAAACTTCTTTGCAAAAAAGAAGTAAATGGGTAATATCTATGTACAATCCTGCTGAATTTGCGAAGTAATCTCCCATACATATTTCTGTGCCCTGTCTGAAAAGATGTCCTTAGCAAAAGACACTAGTGTAATGGATACCAAGGAAAATTATTAGGTTTTCCTTGTCTTGTGATGAAAATCTGAGAATTAAGATTTGTTCATCCTCAGGAAGAAAATACTGACAGTGGGAATGGAGTAGACCAAGAGTAAAGGTAAAAATTTGTTCTCTTTGGTGATGAAGGTTATTTTCATAATGAAATTTAGGCCGGGCATTTACAAAAACCTTCTGTCAGCAAGACCTACAAATTATTTTCTCATATCACCTAAAAGACAGTAGCCTTCACATTTGTATTTCTTTATTTAAAAAGTTAGAAGTTTTCTCCTCTCTCCAGCTGACAATATCCATCTTGCTTCAGAAGAGGACAGATTAGGCAGCTCTTGAGAACCCTGACAGCCTATTTTTATGTATCTTCATCATCCCTGGTAGGGTGTGCAGTAGTTGGCCAGAGTTACACAGAGAATTCCAAAACAGTTTATTACCTTTGTCCCCCTAGATATTTCCAAAATCACCTCAGAAAAAAGTTTACTTTTGTCACTGCGTCCTGCACGGAGTGACCACTCCGTCTGCTCTGGCTAGCCAGACATAGCTGACCTGCAGGGGGACACTCCTCCGAATCCCAGGAATCAGAGGAGTGGCAAAAGGATTTCTCCCTTGCACGGAGAGACTATTGCGACGCCGGCAGAGGAAGGAGTCAGGCTAGACTGGAGGACAAAAGTCCAAAGCCTTATTTCATCCCCACAGGGACCCCGACCTTCAGGAGCGCTGCCCCAGAAGAGCCCGAAACAGCTGTGTCAGCAGCTTAAGTACAGGGCAGGTACAAAGGGGGGGGACAGACAATCTTCCAGTGAAAAACAAAGGAGGAGTGGAACAGGGGAGGGACATTTAGAAGGGCAAATGGGGATGCCTGAAGGACCCCCTCTGTCCCTGCGGTATCACTCAGTGACCCTCTCCCGAGCTTTCTAGAAGCTGGGAGGGGTAGCAGGGTGACAGACAAGGCCCAGAGGAGGGGGCCAGGGGAAACATAGGGGGATTGGCAGCTGGGACAGAACATTGCCAGAAAAACAGAGGGGAGAAGAGAGGGAACCATTCAAGCATAATACAATGGGGAGCAAAATCAACAACACAATATAACATACTTTCATTTATATTATTTTCAAAAAATTGTTATGACTCACTTTCCATTTTATAATGTGTGTTTGTGCAGTCATAGGAAGGGGGAATGGTTAAGGGAAGATAACCAGCTGATCCATAAAGACATCGATGTTTTTCCTTCATCGATGCAAGGTGATTATGGTGGCTGTTGTGAATTTCTATTAAGCTGGCAGTGCTCTTTCCCCTGCCCCTTTTGCCAGACACCACACAGGGACAGATGGAACAGGATGAGTAAAAACCACAGCAATATAGCTGCTGTTTGCCCATATCAGCTGGAAAGCATGTTGTCTCCAGATCATGACAGGGACAGGACAGTACTCTGCCTGCTCCCAGCCTGGAGCCTGCATTCTCTGCTTAGAAAGCAGCCTGCCCAGCAGGAAATCTCTGGCCCTGCAGACAAGCCTGCCGTCAATAAATACACTGGATGCAGTTTAGAATGTTGCACAGAGTAACTTGTTCTGTGGCATTAAAAACGTTAGACCACATCCACAGCTGGTGTAGCTCAGTAGTCTCTTTGTTTTAAACAGATCAGAACTGATTTATGTCAGCTGAATGTCCAATTTACACAACATTGGTTCTTTTGATCTTTGAATTCTTGCAGCATTACTAAAGCTGGAGCTCTGAAGCAAAGCTGAAATTTTAAAGCTGTTATCCTCATTCTTTTAACAAAAAATTTTTCCAGCTCTAAATGCATGTATAAATATGCCAGATTCACAGATCTAAACTTACACCCTACTGTGCATGTTATTAGTCTATGCAAACTTTTTTCTTTAAATTACCTTTTTCATGAGTTTAATTCCCCAAATCTTTGTCTTATTTAAACCTTTCATCATTTAAAATGTAACTGATCTTGTACATTTAATATACCAACAGGTATCTCAAAACATTAATTCCATTTTTGGTGGAATTTATCTATTTATAATTTGAAACTATTAATTTATAATTAGATAATCTGTAAGCAAAATTACTGTGACCAGGAAAAGTTGCAGAAAAGTTTAATCTTTCTAGTCATTTGATTTTGACTGATATAAAAGTGAAAAGAAAATTTCTGACTACTGTTTACCCACAACCTGCAAGTAATACACATTAGCAAGATTGGCTTTTGACCCAATGAACTGGAAACTAAATTGCATTGGTGCCTGTGCACAATAGGAAGAATACTGTGACAAATTGAAACATATTAAAAATACAAACACCAAACACAGAAACAGTTTTCTAGGTCAGAAATATTCTTAGGTGAATGTCAGCTGATATAACTTGATATAAATGAAGAATGAGAGTGTTGTGAAAACCACCTAAAGGCAGTAAAAACAGCTTAACACAGATTTCATGCCCAGTTGTGCACAGATGGAGCAACATGGTTCTCTAAAGAGTCCATGAATCTCAATGTACTCTTCTGGTTGTACCAAAGTTCTAATTTAGATCCCTTGCAAACTGTATCTTTGCGATATTAATTTTCAACTCATTACAAGTAGTACTTTAACAGTCATCCCAGGGACAAAACTACTGGTTGTATCAGTGTTATGACATGCAAGTTTTCAGAAGCTATTAGAAATGCACCCACATTCTGAAGCTGTGGTGAAAAAGAATCCAATAAAAGTCTTTAAAAAGCAATTTTCAATAATAAATCTCAAGTCTTCACAATGTTGAGCACCTTTGTCTTGGTAAATGCTGATCTCAATGGCAAGTGGAAGTACCTTAGGAAGCAAGAGTCATATGCCAGTGACAGCACTACGTACACAGACAGGCTGGGGGCTGAAACATGGCTTAGGAGCATCAAGTCATTCACTTAAGACCAGAAATCTGTGTTCTGGGCTCTTAAGATTTCAAAAATGTATCACTGTTTCCTCTTATTGTTTAGTTATAAATAGAAAAGGAGTTGGCTAGAGTTACTAACAGAAACAGTATGGTGCACTAGTAAAGTCACTTTACTATAATAGTTCCCTCTCAATTAGTAAGTGTTACTTGGGCATTTTTGCACCTCACAAGTTGACAGTACTTTGCCTTGATTCTCAAATCTTGAATGGTTCCCATTTTTCCATTCAGTTGATGCTTTAAGAAAAAGAATACAAAATCGTAGAGCTATCAGATAAATGAACAAGTAATGATTACTGGGTGAGATTAAATTTTCCAAGTCTAATTGAAGATGACAGGAAACTACTTTTTTTGTGAGTTTTTCATTGTCACTTAAGGCACAAAGGAGAAAATTAGCAACAAGTACTGTTTTGCTTTGGAATGTAGACCTTTTTTTTCTCGCTATTGAAAATAAAACTTTCCCAAGTATTGAAAGATTGTGAACAACATCTACTTTCATTCAATAATGTATTGGTTTCTAAAGAAGTTATAATTACTCCAATTAGCTTTAAAGCATTAAAAAGATTTATATGATTCTTATCTGAAACACTGTAATTTCAAAAAAGATTGCAGATATTTTGTAGCTCTATCTTCTAAACAAAACTTGACATTCCCAAGAGGTGTGTGGATTTTTCTGTACATGATAGGGGGGTTTTTCTCTGCCAGTAGCATAGTTATTTTTTAAATCTTTGGGATGCCCTACTCATGAAAAGATATGACTCATGAATACAACACTCTGGGTCTGGCCATCCAGCCCATTCCTAACTCAGCAAAGAGTTCTCCTTTCCAAGCTGTGGGCTGCCAGGTTTTCCAGGAGTGTGCTGTGGGAGACAGTATCAAAGGCCTTGCTGAAGTCCAAACAGACGGTCTTCCTGCATCCACCAGATGGGTCACCTGGTCATAAAAGGAGATCAGGTTGCTCAAACATGACCTACCCCTCCTAAACCCATACTGGCTGGGTCTGCGACCCTGGTCATCCTCTAAGTGCTGCGTGATGACACAGTATAAACTGCTCCATGACGACCTTACTGGGTACTGAGGTCAGGTTAACTGAACTATAATTACCAGAATCCTCCTTCCCACCCTTTTTTTGAATAGATGTCACGTTGGCCAGCTTCCAGTCATCTGGAACCTCACCAGTGAGCCAGGACTGTTGATAAGTGATGGAGAGAGGCTTCACGAGCTGATCTGCCAGCTCCCTCATCACCCTGGGATGGATCCCATCTGGGCCCATAGGTATATGAACATCCAAGCAACTCAGCAGTTCTCTGACTGCCTCCTCCTGGATAACAGGGGGACCATTCTGCTCCCTGACACCATCTACCAACCCAGGAGGACAGCTGTCCTGAGGACAAGCCATCTTCCCACTTAAGACTGAGGCAAAGGAGGCATTAAGCACTTCTGCCTTCTCCTCATCTGTAGTTACTAAGTTCCCTCCCTTATCCAATAAAGAACAAAGTTTGGTCCTACACTTCCTTTTACCATTACACTTCCTTTACAAAAGTTGCCAAATTAAGTTTGAACTGAACTTTGGCCTCCCTAATTTTTTTCTACGTGCCCTAGCAGCCACCTTAAATACTTCCTGAGAGACCTAACCCCCCTTTCAAAGATGATACATCCTCTTTTTACTTCTAATTCCCTTCAAAACCTCCTTGTCCATCCAGGCTGGCTGTTTGTCCTGTCAACTCAGCTTTCGGCACAGAGGGACAGACTGTTCCTGTGCCTTCAAGATCTCTGTTTGGAAGCACACCCATCTTTCTTGAACTCCTTTGTTCTTAAGAGCTGCTTCCCAAGGAACTCTCTGAATAAATCTCCTCAACAGGCCAAAGTCTGCCCTCTGGAAATCCAGTGTAAGAGTCTTATTGATGTTCCTCCTGATTTCACCAAATTTCCAGAACTCTATAATTTCCTGATCACTATGTCCCAAGCACCCTCCAACCACCACATCTCCCACCAGCCCATCTCTAATTGCAAACAACAGATCTAACATAGTCCCTCTCCTGGTGGGCTCACTCACCAGCTGTGACAAAAGTTGTCCTCCACACATTGCTGGTGACAGAAGTGCTTTGCAGAAATTAGAGTTCCTACAGGTCAGCAGTAGCAATGTAATTTTTGCTTACTGCTCTGTTGCACAGGTGTTAATAAATTGCATTTAAATGGAAAAAAGATAGTAAACCAATAGCTCATTCTACACTATTTGTGTAGAATGAACTCTTTTGTAGTGTGTGGTTCTCTGAAAGCAAGCAGTACTGCATAGCTTGCACTCTCATAGGCAGCACTTCAAATGAACACCACCTGCAATTACATAATTAACTTCCATTACGCTCACCATTATTATTCATAAATAATCTTATATTTATAAACATAAAAATTATAGAAATCCATAAGTAGATCATAGCAGCAGCAAAAGACTGACCATCAAGTGCTTTTCCACATCTCTCCACAGTCATTATATTTTTAATGAATTTAAAATAGATTTATGTTTTTAAAAGGACTCTCACCCTAAAAGCTCTTTTATTTATGGATTTGCATAAAAAGAGATAACCACTAAGACCGGCTACAATCAGCTACCTAAAAGCTGTGTAACCAGTCACTCAGCCCAGCAGAGAAATTATGATATAAGCCCAGCAGAGAAATTATGATATAAGTGTAAATTTGTTCATAGCTAGGAATGTCCCACCAGTAACTGTTGTGAATGATGGATTTCCATAATTACCACATGCTAACTTTGACCTTGTGTTTTGGGCCAGTAGGAGTCCTA
This sequence comes from Hylia prasina, assembly GCA_013397195.1. Taxonomy (NCBI): domain Eukaryota; kingdom Metazoa; phylum Chordata; class Aves; order Passeriformes; family Sylviidae; genus Hylia; species Hylia prasina. The sequence continues at coordinate 53,001 of VYXD01008422.1, forward strand.
TATAAAATTTATAATGTTTATTTAATTTTTCACAGTATATCCAGAAACTCTGTTTGGTCTGCTTTCACCCGAAGGTCTTGATTCTGCAAAGAGATAAATTCATTATTAATTTTTAGTCCCATTGATTTCTGCAAGATCAGCTGATTTGTGGAACTGAGTGTCTTCTATGTTTTTTATCATCTTATACCATTTCTTTAAAAACAAGCATAAAATATTTCTCACTAAAACAACAGTTCTCATCTGAAAATATCAAATAATTATTCCAAATTATTGGACAATTGGAAAATTGTTGAACAACAAGACTTGCTTACCTATAGAATACTATTCCATATAAGAAATTAGGCTGAAGTACTGTTTTATGTGTGACCAAAACTGTATATTTTAAGACAGCTAAATTCTTAACTTATCATTTCTGTTTTCAACAAAAGGTAATGTTAACACATTTTGGGGGGAAAAAAAAAAAAAAAAAGTTATGTAATATTTCTGGTTCCCAAACTCATAAAAAAGAACAGTCTGTAATTTCTACTGTCTGCTTTGCTGCTGCTGCCAGTATTTCAACCCTAAATAAATGCATATTGACACCACTCTGGTTCTGTTATCATCCTCTTTCAGCAAGGCATCAGATATGGGGTGTACAGAGCATCGAAGACCCTTTGGATATTTTCCCTGGTCTATGGGACAGTCCTTCTCATATCTAAACTAGAATCTGTTCTGTCCTCCTTTACTAAACCTAAACATCTTTATTCAGCTCAGTCCATTATTTATGACATTAAAGTGACATATGACCTACAGCATATCTTGCATGCTCCTTATGCCTTTTCATAACTAAATCACAATAATACCTTGTCGTGTTTCACATACCAGTATGCAAATTGTGTAGTAATAGAAGTCAAAATTGAAGGATGTGTAAATCTTACATTTAATGTTAGTAACACAAACCCGATTTTTCTTCTTCAGTCCTTGTTGCAATGTCCCTTTTGGAGAGGGTTCTCCGCCTGCCCAGGCCAGCCAGACACCGCTGACCAGCGGGGGGACGTTCTCCCGGATGCAGGGCAACCAGGAGTGCGTCTAAGGTGTCCTTCACAGGCTTACCTTATATGGGAGAGACACGTGATAAAGGTGAAGAAAGCACCAGACTCAGCTGGAGGGCAAAATCCAAAGCTTTGTTTGGTCCCTGGCAGGAACCTCCTTAGCTTCAGGGGGGAGCAGCTCCAGCTGAGCTCCTGAACAAAGGTTACAGCTCCTTATAACAGGGGGTGGAACAGGGGGAGGGGCTGGATCCCTCCCCAATAAGGGAAGAGAAGGGAGCATTCTGAAGGGAAGTAGACAACCGAAGGAACCAATAGGGAATAACTAGGAAGGACTTCCTGTGCTCCTATCCAATCATTCAGTGTGCCTCTTAGATCTTTCCAGAACCCAGGAGGAGCCGCGAAATGACAGACAGAGCTGCCGGGAAGGATTGACAAGCAGGGTTCGGGAGGAATGGGAGGAGTGGGAAAGGATTGACAACTAAAGGGAGGGGAGAAACCTTTGGAAACACCACTTACAGAAAAACAGAGGTGGCAATGGAGCAAACCATATGAAATGTACACCGCAACAAGTCCTACAACAGTAGAGCCATTTCCCCAGTTTTTATTACCTTAGGCCTTAGATGAACACAAACATGAGTATTGTCACCTCAGCTCCATTAGTGTCAGGGCAACATGCAAATTCTTGAACTACTATGAGCAAATAAGCTGGAGAATGCAGGGGTTTTGTCAGAGAATTCTAGTCTTTTATCCACAATGTGGAAAGAGTCTAAAGGACTGGCAAATGTTATCTTTCTTGAAAGAACCAGAATCAAATGAAACTCAGATGTAAGAGACATTTTGGTCTGATGCTTACTCACAGGGAAGGTGACGTCACCCTTCATCCAGCATCACTCAGTCCAAAGCACACTGGATGCTGTATTCCTGCCTCCGCTATGGTTATAGCAAAAAGAGTAAAGACTATACACAGGTACAGCTTCTGAATTGCATTCAAAAGAGAAACACCCTGCACACATGCAGAAAAGTAGTGCTTGTTAAATGCGTGTAAAAGAAACACAGAACATTTGATGTTTTCTGGTTTAGGGCCTAAGAACATCAAAAGGAAAAGCAAAAGGACAGAAATCCTACATTACTGAGATGGTGAGTGACCTGGAGTTTGAAGATGTGGGAGTGATAGAAAAAAAACAACACTTAAACACTTGCTTTCATCTTCTTCCATATCACCTTAAAGCTCAGTGGAGTTTATTGCCTGAATATATCTCTTTTTTGCTTCTCTTATCTTCTTAATTTCTTTAAGTTTTCAATGACATTAACTACACAACACTGTTTTCCACTTTATTCCCATAGCTGCAATAGCAGACTTGGTTTTCATTCTATTGAGTTCTTTGTTTATGGAATTATAAATAATTTTTCCCAATACTACAGACTGGCAAGGTCTCATGGTCTTTTTCCATTTTATCTGCAGTTTCAGGAAGTTTTTGTATGTGGTGAAAACCATAGTCATGTTCAGCGAATGTCTGAGGTCAGCTCTGCACATTTCAACAGTTTTGTGAAATCAGATTCCTCCAGTAATCTCACTTTCCATACACACACAAGTGAAAAAGGACTTCATATGTGTGCCAAGTAGCAAAGGTTTGTATAGAGCTGTCAGTTGTATAATAGTGTGCCTTAGCTAATATGACTTAGCATAGTTTGAAGTCTGTGAAAAAAAAAGCAATAAGAAAAATAAAATTGTGCATGGAAAACTGCTCTAATATTTTTTTATTTATAAGATTACTTTCTACCACTTAAAACACCCTGTATGTCTTTATTTGCAAACACATATCCTGAACAGGGAAGCGTATAATCTATAAAGACAGGAGAGGAAAAAAACCTAAAACTTTGAGCTATTACTGATATCCGTATATTGTACTCACAAGGAATAGAAATTGCAGAGAAGGAATATAATAAAATAAGTGTTTTAACTGGAAATAGAATATAGAGAAAACTTGGACGGTATTTCGAAGTACCTCTGTTTGGCTACCATTGCCATTAAACACAATTTGCTAAGGATAGCAGCCCCCAGATAGACTCTTTCCTCTATAATTATTCTAGAAGACAACCTTGTTTTTCATAAAGAGTAACAAAATTATACTGCAGTCTGATTGGATAAGAAAAAGGGAAATTGCGCTAAGCAACTGGTCTGCTGCTCTAGATTAAGATTCTCAAAGGGAATGGGAAAATGGTTCCATCTTGTTAAAGAAAGCCGAATTACATCATACTGACCAATTGTACTGGACAGCAAGACAGTCTCTGATTGGCCAGGGAACAGTCTGTCACTTGGCCATGGCAAAAAGCCTGTCATTCGGAATATACTTGAAGCATCCATTATGTTAATTTGTGTAAAAATATGAGGGGACGCATCTCTAACGCATTTTACTTTGAAGACAGGTACAACGATAGAAAACCTGATTAGACAAGTGATATAGCTTTAGAGGACAGCTTCTGAAAGGAGAGGAAAGCATTAAAATAGGCAAAATGGTAATTTGAGAGGTAATTCAATTTTGTGAATGCTCTATGACTTGTGAAGCTCCACATGAAATGCTGATGAGTGTCCACAGCAAGACTGAAAGCATGGGAGTGAAACCTCCTGCCTGGTTCTGTCTGTCTTTTTATTTTAGTCTTGCAAATTCAAAATGCATTCAGTCGTGAAGTGACACAAATAAATTGAAATGTAATTTAATGCCTAAAATAATGTTCTATTGCTGTCTTTGTGCTAACATTGTCAGCCTTAATATTTCATTTCCTTACATGCAGCAGTCCAAGCAATTCCTGTAGTTAGAATCAAGTTTCCATATTCTTTCTTGAATATCATAGAATTTTCATGAAGTCAAAGAATGCTTTATTTAATTTTTTTTTTTTNATTACCGTTGGGGGAGTGGGAGGTAGACAGGGGGGAAAAAAAGAAATAAGAAATCACCCACATTTCAATACATCGTATGGTAGCACTGTTAATATATTTTGTGTTGGGAGCAGGGGATAGGGGTGGAGGAAGTGGTAAGCAAAACAGGAAAGGACACAACATCACAGAGGAAGAAAACTGATTTTTTTAAACTTAACAGTTAAGGGAAGTAAAAAGTGAGGAAATCTGTGCTCTCCTATCCTCCTTCCCCCTTAATAACTGTCAAGTTAACATAGTATCTTTCACTGTTCTCTGAGTGGTATCTTCATGATATTAGTTATATAATTTTATTGAAATTAATTGACAAAAAATTTCTATCTAATCAATAATATCCTTAAATTACAACCGGAAAAAACCTTCAATCTTTCACATTTCAACTACAAAAGTGAGCAATCTGTACCTTCCACAAACTTAGTAAGGAAAATGGATCTCAAATACTGCTCATATATAACTACAGATATTCAGTTAAGGATACATCTGCACATGGAATAAGCTGTTCCTCCAATTACATCCCACATTAAGCAGTTTTTGATTGTTCAGATTCCAGGAACATCAGTCTGCCAAAATAACCAGGTTCTGCTGCTGTCAGACTGATCACAAGGATCTAAGCTTAAATGTGCATGTGATTCTCAGACCAGGATTTGAACCTCCTACTTGTCTGGGCTGCAATGTCCAGTGGGCTCAGCTCAAGCTCCAAGACTCTTCTCTATGGTTAGCAACTCCCTCTCTCCTTTAGCTTCATGATTCTACAGATCCCGTGTTCAGAGGCCAAACTTTTCTTATTTTCATAATTCATTTTAGGGGTGGCGGCTCAAAATCTTGCAGGGACTGTGCACTGACCTGCCAAATTCAGTCTATGACTTAACTTCCTTTAATACCTGTACACAGTCCTATCAAACCCTAGGGGGAAAAGAAACCACACAACTAGCGTACTGTGGAGTATCCCTACCCCTTAGGATCTGGCTAACTCAAATGCTACACCTTCATACAAGACAGCATTCATGTGATACATTTCTTAGTAGAATCATGGAACCACTTAAGTTAGAAGTGACTTCCAAAAGTTACCTAGTGTGATTCTAGTTCAAAAGGTACAGTCAGAGCAGATTATTCACTCATGTTCAGTCAAGTTCGGACAATCCGCAAGAATGGTTTTCCTAAATCTCTCTCAGCAGAATCTCAGATTTTCACAGTGTTTGTGCCAAATTGCTCAAGGTAAAGCAAATAAGCAGAATAATGAGTGCTCTTGTTTGAAAGTTTTTTAGCTTCTGTTTACAAGAAAAGCAAGTACCTGTACTGTGCATGTTTGTTGACAGTCCTTAACTTAGTATCTCCTACTGCTTAGCACCCTACCAGGATAGACTCTTCTACCTCCAATGCTGTTTCCAGTGTTGAGTCACACTGTAATCCTGTTACACAGTGATTAATTGGTCTGGATTAGATTTTGTTAAAATGGGTATTTCTGAATACTAATGCAGTGTGTTTCATCTAATGTGACCATATACTGTGTTTTATAAACTCTTTCCATGCAGTTGATGATTATAAAAAAGGGGGGAAGGGGATAAAAACAGAACAAAACAAAACAAAAACCTGCCTAAACAGTTCAGCTCTGTTGGGGGTTAAGTTTGTTGCTTTTACTTAGAGAATTTTTCCCCATATAGTTGCTAGGAGACTAAGTATTGGGTGCTTATGGATGCTTAAGGAGACAAAGAATTGGCCTAAGGGGCAGGTAGAAAGGACCAGGGTGGGGGCAGCTTCGACCTCTTTTGCTCTCCGCATCGAAGGAGGACAGAGAGGCTGCTGCTTGCTGCGGGAGAAGTTCGCTGCCGCCCCCCGGGTCCGGTCCTGAGAAAATCTACCATCATCTGCTCGTGTGCCCCNACTCTGCCTGAAAGCCCCTTTAATTTCCTAAATTACAATAATTTGGAGGGAGGGGGCTTGAATTCTACATTTCCTAAGGAGGTCTTGCCCCTCCTTAGCAGATAACCTGTCTTTCAAACCAAGACAAGCTCTATTTTCTACTTTTTGATACTTATTTTCACACTTCTTACTTTTCCTGCTTGTTCTTTTAGAGAGGAACTGATGGGAAAAAGAGAGCTGTCAAAGCACTTTTTCTCATCACTTGTGACTCCTGCCATACTGCACAAACAAGTAGAAGATGGCAGTCATCAGAACCTTCTCTAGATCTCTCTTTTTCCTGCTCTTTGTAATGGAAGGCATCCTGAACTGGACCATTCCTACTTATTCAGCAACAGCTGAATAGGAATTGTTGTGAGATAATCTTGTAGGGACCACTTCATAGTGGAGTTGTTTCCAGTGGTAGGTGGGTGGGAATCTGTTAGCAGTCACAGTTGTTATGTACATTTAAAAGTTTTTCCCCTGTGGTAACTGTCCCACTCATCATCCCCATTTCCCTTTTCACATTTCCTCTCCTATCCTGACGTACAAACAACCTTCATTCCTCAACAAGCACATCAGAGGAACACTCACTTGTATAATAATTAGAATTGACAAAGGAAAATCAGATCCTATATATTTAATAACTGAGTGTAAATAACAGAAGATATTGTATCAGTTTATATAGTCATCACAGTATTTTCATACATGCCTGGGGGTCTTTTTCCATCTTTGCTGATAGTTTAGTTCTCTTAACTTTTTATAAAGTACATTTCAAACATGTAGCACTCCATATATTCCAGATATCTTAAAAGGACAGACTAATTTCAACTGTACTAATGTATAGGAAATTTTTAAAATTAAATCAGCTTAACAAATACACAGAAATCCAGAAATCCTTGTCAGTCATCAAGACCAAGGAGAGGCAATATATTTTTTATCCCAGATGGCCCAAAGAGTGCTCAGAAAATTCCATCTACTTTGACACAGTTTCTGGGCATATCTCATTTTTATGGCTCAGACACTGGAAGGAAGAAATGGTTGCTGTTCTTTCCAAGATCAGTGTTGATGCCTTGTGAGGCATGTAGAATGCCAGCTGGGACCACTCAGCTGAGTAATATCAGTGAGTGTTTTGCAGGATTCCCTTTAGCCTTTCTAAATATGCATGCTATCTGCTTTATCGGTGTCAGGCAACTTGGAGGGGAAGGGGAAGGGGAAGGGGAAGGGGAAGGGGAAAGGGAAAGGGAAAGGGAAAGGGAAAGGGAAAGGGAAAGGGAAAGGGAAA
>VYXD01008422.1:61382-86596 GCA_013397195.1 Hylia prasina
GAAGGGGAAGGGGAAGGGGACCGGGAATCTTTTGCATGATGAATTATTAAATGCTAGACAAAGGTGTCTATTGCAACATGCCACAACAAGGCCTTGAGAACAACCTGTGCTTTCAGAGCCTGGAGCACGCTGCAGTAGATAGCTGACAATATAGGCAAAGGGATGCGTCCTTGTATGGTCTCCAAAAACTGCTTTATTGTAGAACAGGGTACAGTCTCAAAGGGTTCCAGGGACAAGAACAGGTTCAGACTGAGGGCACAGGGTTAAATATGGGGCAAAAGGGGTGGTCAAGGTCCAATAGGGATAAGGGAAAGTGGTGCAGGGGAAAAGTTGGCTAAAAGCTGGGAAAACCAGTAGGGTAACAGGGGTGGAGCAATGCAGTAGAACTGGGCCAATGGGATTAAGGGAGGGAAGAACATTCTGGGGACAGTACATATATGGTAAACAGGGGCTGAAGTGGGGTGGCATCAACTTAATGAACCAATGGAAGAACAATATGGCTATACAACATTAACATACAGTTGCAAAGGTCCATGGGAAGGAGAACTTTTCTCACTCTATGCTAGAGGGGCATTTCTGTCCTCTTGCTTCGGTTCTTCCAGGGTTTAGGCGCAAGTTCTTTGGTGGCAGTCCCCTGGGCCTCCACAGGTGTCTATGCCTTTCAATGCACAACAGGTTTAGCTACATCCAGCCTTAACAGGAGCCAGATGGAGAGACACTAGATCACGTACTAAAATCAGCCCTGTTTCATAGACACAAAATGCAAACTGAGTGAATGTCTTGAGTCTGTTATTTCAGACATTCCAGGAGCTATATGTGCAAGTTATGCATAGTATTGGACCTGTATTTAGACACATGAGTAGTCAAGGCCAAACTCAGCAATTAATGAAATTTCTCAGGGAAGACATAGAGAGAGGAACATAAGTCTTAAAGGTAAGAAAGTTTCCAATACAGCCATGGAGTTCACATATCTGTGAGGTTCAAGATCATAGAAAAGTCCAAAGAGCAATTAGCAAATTTCCTAAAATTACCCAGAAAATCTCCTCCAGAACATGCTCCTTCCTGGCTCAGGAAGGACAACATCATCAGACACCTCTTAGTACAGACATCAGTGACCTTGAAGATCTTATCTGCCAAGGACAGATGTTTTAATAGACCTCTAGAAGGAAAAAAAAATAGTCCAGAAGGTGGAACTCTCATCAGTGTAGCACAGGCCAACTAATATTTATCATTGGACTCTGAATTGCTTTGTCATGGCAAGATCTACTTCCCGGAGCCTTCCACTTGTACCTTCTATGAAAAATCTATAAAAAACTCTTTCCTCGAAAAAACAAAAGGTTTTGAAAAAAATTTTGAAAAAAACCTTTTGAAATAACTTTTTTAAAGGGGTAATGGTTCTATTGCTGTCATATTGATATTAAAATAAGGTAGTTGAGTTGATAATTTGGAATGTTGCTTTTCAAATTGCTGTTTTCACTGCTTTAAAAACTGTCTCATTACTGCCACTCATCTTCAGGGTTACTCTTACTTCAATTATTAAGACTTTTGGGGTTATTATATTTGGTTTTTAATGAAAAGAATTATTCTAATCAACTCTAATGAACAGCTTTTATAGTTTACAATTTTCATGATTGTGCTGGTTTGAAAGCAAAACTAGTGAGAGACTCCAAGTCAGAAGTACAATTTAATAGGAGCAAAAGAAAAGAAGGAAAATAAAGGAAATAAAATAAATTGAATAGTATAAAATACCACTGACAGAGTCAGAATACAACCTGACACCCTGTTTGTTAGTTAGGGTGTTTAGTAGCAGTCCAGATGAAATGGTCTTGTCGAAGCAGTGGTCTTGTAGAAAGGTCTGGTAGCTCTTGTCCTCTGTGAATCCAGTGGGGGAAAAAAGCTGACTCTGCTGTCCCAAACCCAGGATTATATGCAGGTGGGAATGCTTGGCTCCTCCCCCTGGGTGGAGCATCTCACAATGGGCTGATATCATTCAATGAGTCATGTAATGGGTTCTTGATGGCCCATTAAACAGAGACAGCTCCCAGAGGGAGTTATCCATAAGTCATAGGGCAAGGCATTGATGGGCCATTAGCAGAAGATAAGGGAAACACTGCCCCACCTGGTTCCAGCACCTCATGAAGATGGTGATAGAATACATACTTTGGGCACATCTTACATTTTTAACCTAAGACAATGATTAATCCTGCAATGACATGTCTGTATTCCACTGATATGACAGTCCCTAGAAATAGCATTTTCAAAACCAAAAATTGTGGAAGGGATAATTAAATTTTATTGCATACAGAGAAATCACACTATGAGTTTTTACACCAGATCATGGATTAATTTTTTATATTTCCAGGCATTATGAAAAAATATCACATGGAGAACAAAGAAAATTATATGTCCACTGAAATTTGGCTGTGAAATTAAAAATAATAATAACAGTTCCATCTTTATCTGCCCACAACAGTTGATCTATAATCCACTGCAATGGAAGGTGTCAGATTTCACAAGACAACAGGTTAGGGCTTTCAGGCTGGCTGATGTGTTCTTGTGCACCAGAACAATGTGAAAGAATATAAAATCCTCAAACAATATTCCATTAACCATTTCAAAATGTTGTGCATATTTCTGCTTCATAACACAGCCTTTTGCCCCATTCAGTGTTTGTTTTGTGAGCCCATAAACATTGCTGCACCAAGAAAATCCAATCCAAGAAACTGATTTAAGCAGTTGGTCAGCATCCTTCTCATTCTTCTCACTGTCCTCACATTGCACCTGTAGGCATTTATCTACTGGTGGTCTTGCCAAAACCTTTGCAAAAGCTGCTTAGTATTTTGTTGTTGGCTTGAAAAACTGAGACTGACTGTCAGCAAAATATCACGTGTGACTCCACAAGCTGCAGTTGCTTTAAAATGACCACCATCACAGCACTGACCTTGAAAATGATGAATGCTAACTGATAGGAGTTAGATCATAGAGATTTATGTCCCCTAGGGCTTTTAGATTTACATCTTCTTCTAACCAGTTTTGGGGGTTTGGAAGTAGTACAGAAGCATCACTAAAGGTATAACATGAGAAAATCAAGTGAAAAAAATATAATCCTTATAAACTGGCTGCATAGAAACAGTGACGTTGTAGCAGCATATCATCAAGCAGTATTCAGCTCAGCATCAGTTAGATATGCCAATTATATCCAAGGCCTAAATGTTTCAAGGACTGTAACGCACATTTTTAAATTATATTTTTTATAATTTCCAAATACTGTGTGCTTTTACACACCTTTCAAACCACCAGAAAGTTTCGGTCTCACAAGCAAATGTAAAACAAATCCTTATATCACAATTTGGCTCTTAGATTCATACTTTCTATCCACTTTGAACCCTTCTTTATCTACCTCCCAAAACACATTCAAATTCAAATCCTATTATAACTAACTACCAGCATACTTACAACTGTGTCTTAAGCCTTATGCATATAACAGAACAGATTTGACCAAGGCTTGACTAAGAAATAAAATTTCTATTAAAGTCAATATATTATTCATAAATATTCTTTATTATTCTTTGTCAGCTCTGAGAGAAGCCAATATTCTAGCTAACCTAAACACTGCTCCACGAAGCAATGACACCACACTAAATTAAAATCTGTTAAAAGAATATGCCTGCTAGAAGGAATTGTCACTTTTTACCAATAAGACTTTGCATTTAATATGTTTCTGGTTTATCTCTAGTCTAAACATTTAGAAGCTCTACCCTTTAATTTAATGTATAACTTGATTCTACTTTGTCTCACCACACCTTATGAGCATATTTGGTTCTTTGTCAGTAGAAGCTAATGATTAAATGAAGAAAAGTAATCAGATTGAAATAAAGATGAGGTAGTTCTTTTATAGCAGACTGGAATACACTATTGTTAATGCCTTTATCTGTGAAAGAAGAGTTACATCCAGTCTCTTATATCTTATTTGACACCAACAGGCAAGGCCTTCAGGCAAGCATTACTTAAAAGGCAATGCAAAGGTATTCACAGATGTACTACTCAATTTGTGACACAAGACAATGGTTTTACTTTGTGTTCAAATGCTCATTATACATCAAGGAAAGCAATCACATCCTGTCCCTCTTTCTGCAAATGATAACTATTTTTAGTGCTGGAAGTCCTTGAGAAATACACTGCAGCAGAACAGAGGGAGCTTTACCCACTTTAACAGAGCTTTAATGTATATCTTCAAAAAATATGGGAAGTATGGAAACATAAATTTCTTTGGAATGAAAGAAAGTGAGAGTGTGTGAGAGGACACAGAGAATTTTCACTAGGGAATAACCATGCAAACTAAAAGAATGCAGCAACAGAAATCATCACTCTTTTCCCCCTCTTTATGACTAACAAATTTGTATAGCAGATATTAACAAAATTCCATATTGAATCACACTGAAGACTGTGATTAGAGTATGGTTCATAATTTTTGGTACAAAGTAAGCTTATCTGTGATCTAATATATCTTAACTAAAAACAAAAACTGCCATGCATCTTGCATTAGCATAAAATCATAAAAGAAATAGAGTATGTACCTCCATTAGACAGAGATTTTTTTTTTTTTTAACGAAGTGTTGTTATTATTTTACTGGGCTTTCAACCCAGTTCTCAATATAAACTATTTGTATAGTGGAAGAAATACATATTCATTATAAATGGTGTAGACAAAATTTATAGAAACAAATCTCTATATTTTTTTCCCTCTCATTTCAGAGCTAAGTCACTATTCTACACTTGCTCTTACGCACAATGAGAGTTTGTTGAATTATTAGTAGTTTAGACTGCATATTGATTTAGTGGAAATCATTAATTACATAATAAAATCAAAACTATGTGAAAGAAAATTGTGTAGAAAAAAGAATTTAATCACTGTAACTGTTGAACTCATAAGAAGGAAAGCACGAAATGTGCTTGTACGGCCTTTCAGTAGATCTCAAGTGGTAATTTTTTCAAAAATTCATTCCAGTTTGTTTATTTAAAAAATCCAAGCAAGCATAATCTGCAGACACAATTTTTTTCACCTTCTCTGCTACTCTGTGCTTACATTTTGGACTGAAAGTCTAAATCTGTAGTGACAGAACAGGAAGCAAGCCTTGGAATTATCTTGGCATTGCCTTCAGGTTGGAAATAACTATCACTTTCTGGATACATTTCCTCTGTACCTGGTGCCTTAAATTGACTAGACTCATAACTAGCCCTCATGTATCCCAATATCACAAAATAAAACATTCATCTTTTCTTTACTCCCTAGTGAGGTGCCTCTCAACCTACCTTCACCAGAATCTCATTCTCAGGTTACCAAAATGAGAAATCTTCATACTAGATGTACAGCTTAATACTTTTTTTTTTTTTTCCCCTCATTAAAAATGCTGCAATTTCTAGCAGGATTTGTGAAATATTGCTGCAAGTGGTAACAATATTCCCAGCAACCTTATCTTTTCCCCAGTGAGTGTTGTCTCTACTGATAACCAAGACAATGATAACTATGAAAATGAATAGTGTGTTTATATCTTAAACTTACCAGACCCTGCTTAGTGCTGCCACGGCTAGCCCTTCCTTTACCCTATTGCTTGAGTGGCCCTCTTGAAAATGGAAGAGACTCAAGTGTGAATATTTCACCATTTCAGTGAAAAGCAATCACATTTGTGACTAGCCCATTTGGAATTCAGTCTGGCTAAGGACATCAAAAATAAAAAGAGAGGCCTCTTCAAATGTATCAATAACAAAAGGAATATATTGGGGAAAATGTGGGCACACCACTGAATGGAACAGGCACCCTTGCAACAGAGGCTGCAGAGAATACTAAGATACTGAATGATCAGTATCATTTCTCCAGTCTTCACTACAAAGGCTGTCCTCAGGAATTCCTGACCTAGGAGACCAGGAAGAAGTTCTGAAGAAAGGAATACTTCAATACTTCACTTTGATTGAGGAAGATTGGGTTAGAAACTCTTTCGTCAAGCTTAGCACCCACAAGTCTGTGAGCCCTGAAGGGATGCACCCGTGAATGCTGAGGGAATTGACGGACATTATTGCTATTCCACTCTCAATCATCTTTGACAGGCCATGGCAGTCAGGAGAGATTCCTGAGGACTGGAAGAAAGAAATGCCACCACAATCTTCAAAACTATAATCTTACAGAAAAATTAATTTAGTCTTTTCTGTAATAAAAATATCAGAATTAATCTATTTGTTTTCCATATTTAAATAAATTTTCCCAGTATATTTTATTATTAGTTTATGGTCACTCAAAATGAAAAGTAGCATCTCTTTAGGTGATTTTTTATTTCTTTATTTACTACATGAATGTTTGCTCATGGCTTGGGCATGTGCACTCTTTGTTGGACAAGACTTAACTTAAAAAGCACTTAAAAATCTGGCTGGATGGCCAGGCCCTGAGAGAGGTGGTGAATGGACATACATCCAGCTGGCAGCCAGTCGCCAGGGTCAGTGCTGGGGTTAGTCCTTCTTGTCATATCTGGATGAGGGGATCAAGTGCACCCTCAAACAGTTTGCAGATGGCACCAGTTGGGAGGAAGTGTTGATCTGAGGGTATGAAGGCTCTGCAGAGGGATCTCAACAGGATGGATCAATGTTCCAAGACCTGTGGAATGAGATTCAACAAGACCAAATGTCAGGTCCTGCCCTTGAATCACAACAATCCCACAGAGCACTAGAGACTCAAGACTGGGAAGCTGCCACTGCTTGACAGCAGCTGAACATGAGCCTACTATGCCATGGTGGCAAAAGAACAGTGGCCCCTGTCCTGTGTGGGGAACAGTGTGGCCAACAGGACCAGGGCAGTGATCTTCCCCCATTGTCAGAACTGGTGAGGATGTACCTCAAACCCTCTGTCTAGTTCTGGACCTCTCACTACAGGAAGGGCATTGAGGGGCAGGAATGTGTGCAGAGCAGAGCAACAGAGCTGAGGCAGGGTCTGGAGCACAAGTCTGATGGGGATCAACTGAGAGAGCTGGGGGTGTTCAGCCTGGAGTCTCCTCCAGATAGGCTTCATGTCCAAAACCACTCAATAGGAAGTTGTAGCCAGGTGGGGATTGAGCTCTTCTCCCAGTCAGCAAATGACAGGACAAGAGGACACAGTACCAAGTTGTTCCCCAGAAGATTTAGATTAGATACTATGGAAAAATTTCTTCACCAAAAGGGTCATCAAGTGCTGGAACAGCCTGCCCAGGGAAGTTGTTGAGTCATCATCCCAGCAAGAATTTAAAGACATGCAGATGTGATGTTTATGGACACAGTTTTGTGGTAGACTTGGCAGTGCTGGGTTAATGTTTGTACTCAATGATCAATGATCTTAAGGATTTTTCTAACCTAAATGAACATCTGTGATTCATGATTCTGACACACATTTGTTACCAAAAATATTTTTGTTAAATATACATCATCTGGGTTACAATTCAGGTCATTTTAAGGTCTCTAACTGACATGATTCCAACGTGGCAGAATAACAGTTACCTATAATAGAAATTGTTTTGTATTGTCTAATGTAAGCTAAGGAAAGGAAAGCTCCAGGGTTTCTTAAATAACTCTTTGGATAAAAGTAATTTTTCCTTATATCACAAATGAAGACATTTGAAATATATTAAGTATGAAGCCTCCAAATATTTGGGTAAGACTGCCACCGCTTAGTCAATATGTGGACTACTAGATATATAAAAACATGTGTGAACATCTTGAACCATACAAAATAATTTAAAAATGGAAAAATTATTTTATGTTTGATATATTTGCAGTACATTTTATTTGAAGTATATTTTATTTAAAGATAAGAATAAAAAATACAGATGTGTTGATCATATGGTTTCACTAGGGTCAACATACACAAGTAAAAATCTAAGTCTTAGATGTCTTTCTGAGGACCATATTTTAATATAGATAAAAAATACCTAAGGGTTCAGGGGCATCGCAAGTGTCAGGGGGTATTTCTGCAGTGGTATACAGGAAGATACCAGCTGTAAAACCAGTGATCTCATTGGTATAACAGTAGGTAAGGATTTGCTTGCATGCTCATAAACTGATAATATCCTAGTAAACATAATCCAAAAAAAGTAAGTTATTTCTCGTCCATGACTAAATATCAGTCTGGAACCAAGACAGCAGAGACAGCACAAAATAATCCCAAAATATAACTGCAGAGTCCAACTCAGTATGACCGGCAAATCCATGGAATAATGCATGATTTCAGCAAATCCCATCGTCCAAAATAAACATTTGAATATGGCATCAATTTGTGACCAACAGATCAGGGTTTTTGCAATACAGCCAATCCAATCTTCCAACCCATCAAAAAAACAGAAATACTCACAAGACCAGCAATAGTTAGTGAGAAATGGTCAGTGAGATAAGAAAAGAATCAATCAAGGCAAATATCTCTGACCAGCAGATGCCCCATGAGTCATAGATATATTATTAGATAAGAGAATTTTTCTCAGTTTCTAATATTATTTCCTGCATTTGGTCACATACATTGCTTTATGGCTTTTTTAATATAAAAATAAAACCTGAGAGTCCTGCACAAAGAGCAGTCTGGCAAACTGTAGTTTATAGTGGAAGGTGCAGAGGATAGCAAGGAGATCTCAAAGGTCAGCACTTTAAGGAACTTTTACTGGTCCATATATTATGTTTTCTTTAATATCTTTTGCTTATTTCTTTTTTTTTTTTTTTCCAACATTTTGTCCTTTATGTTGATAGCAACCAAATAGTTTTGTCCTGTTATTCAGCCAGGTCAGCTGGGCAAATATTCTGTCATCATGTTTAAATGAGCTCACTCTTTATGAGCAAAGCAAAGCTTCTGCTGACATATGAGAGAAAGAAAATGAACGCTGCCTTTTGTAAATAACTCTTTTAATATGCAAGTTATTTTTATTTCATAACATCTGTAGCCAGTGTTTAAGATATTTTTATTCAGTACACCATTGAGGTCTTTATTCAGTATACCATAGAGTGTAATTTATGAATTTTAAAAATTAGTGTAAACCTTCATTATTTTCAAATCATATGTTTATGTTTTCTTTCATTAAGGGAACAGAACTAATAAAGAGCCTTGCTATCTGTTGAACATGACCAACACTGCATGTTGATCAGGTCTGTGTGTGCAAATCTAGTTACATATCTTCAGATGTAAACATAGGCAAAAATGTGCTGATCTACTTTTTTTCTCTGGATTAAGTACCTTTTTATTAGAATAACCTATTTCAAGAACAAATTCTTTGGGGAATAAAGCATATCTTACGAGGTTTTACTTGATTTTCTAGTTTTAGCAAAATCAGAGTATTTATACTTCCAAGCGTGAGTTTTCAGTTCAACTGAACAAACCCTGTAATGTTGAGGAATTAACAAAAGTCACGGTATTTGCAATGGGACCACGGGAAAAAGCAAAAGCTCCCACTGCAGCTTTTGAAATTAGAGAAACTGTCAGACAATCAGAGGAAGTAGGATTAGCATTAGCACACAGCTGTTTTTAGTTGACCTTTCCGTCATTGATGACACTAAAACATTAATTCAGTTAAAAGCTGACTGACATGTTGTATACAAGATGTTGGGGATATACCAGAATTGTTGATGGAAAACCCAGTTTAAGCTTCTGAAAATATATTCTAACCTTTAAATCATTCCTCCACAGGCAACAGTTAATATGAACAATAATAACTGTTCTCTGTAGTGAGTTGCAATAACAACAATGTCCTGACAAAGCCATCTTCAACAATGAAGATGAGAAGTGTTTGGAAAATATTTTTATCTATTGCAGAATTTCTTCTCAAAATCTATAAGACCAGTTGGTGTTGGGTGACACAAACTCATGAAGAAGCTGAGCTGATACTGTGAGCAAATATACACAGAAGAGTGAAAAAACGAGGAATCTATTCAGCCAGGTTCTGGAAATTCAAGCAAATAAGGCATGAGATAGTGGTAAGACACTTCAGATTTCAAACCCAGTAAATAACACTTGTTTTGTGCTAAAAATCTTGAAATAATCTATTTTCTGATGTTAAAACAACCAATGCAGCCATCATATTGCATAGCTGGCTCCCCTGACTCCAAGGTAGTACTGGGGACTCACATAGTTTAGGAACAAAATCTGTAAATAATTGCCAGTTTCTTTCATTCTGTATCGACATTTGTTCAGAATGTAATTTACCAATAATTTGGAAAGCATTTTATAAATGTGAAGCTAATCTTCACAATATTGTTATTAATAACTCAAAGAATTATTTGTGCTCTTCTGTTCAAAAACCACTAGGCGTATGTCCTTGCCTGATCTTGTATCTACTCTTTCAGCAAATGCAAATGTCAGAAAATGAATAGGTGTTTCTGCTAAGAGAATCACTTGTTTCTTATTCTATGTATTTTAATTGGTTTTAATCATCAACACTTCATATAAAACACATCCTTTATCCCTTCCTGCTGCACACACGTTCTAAATTTAATTAAAATAACTGAAATGGAACTAAAGATAATTTGTTTTTTAAATAGACTGCCACATGCTCCATTTACATAAAACCCATTAGTTTGCATTAAATACAAATTAGCTGCTGATATGAGTTAAATCACATATAAATAGTTCAGAATAGCCTCAAACCCACATGTTTTAATTAATATAACAGTTAACCAGATTTATCTGTAAGGTAATCAAGACTCTCACTCATTCGTTCTTCAGTACAATAGGCCAGAGAATGAAGGGCTATCCTGTAACACTGTTATTTTACCAACCAATTAAAGGGATAGAGAAGGTAGGAGAAATGCACAGATTCATGGATTTATAACAAATATACTGCTTTAAAATTATTCTGCAACTGCCATACTAAAGGCAATAAGAACAAAATCTACATTATGGGGAGAAAGTGAAGATGCTGAAAAACTTTTAAGTCTTGAACATCTAGTTCTTGCAGAAAATTTGGATTATCGTAAAAGAACTGTGAAGACACTCTTTTTTCCTACCGCTTCTGAACATAAAAACAAAATATAATATGACAAAAAAAGGATTTGAGACACTTCTCATCGTATGATGAAAGTAGTCATTCAAAACTCCAGGCTCCAACATTTCTCTCCAACAGCTAGAAATACCAGCAAATACTCTCATTCCTAGGTAATCATTTCCTCATCTTCCAAAATGGTTACAATAACACTTTGTTAAGTATGTGAGTACTGCAATTAGTGAGCTTGCTGAAACAGAACAAAACACTGCCAGAAGCTCATCTTAATGGCACTCTGCTAGTAAATGTTTTTCACGTTTGCACCTACACAGGTCCATAAACAACATTTTGGCATATACTTCAGGAACTTTAAAATTGCAACATATTTTGAGAAAGCATATGTGTAAAGGCAAGAGTAGTGGTATCCCTGAGCTCTTTACAGAAATTCATAATTCAGAAGATTAGAGGGATCTTTAAACAGTAATTTTTAACAAATCAAAGAAACAGCACCCCCTGGAAAGCAAAACACAATGGATTCAGTACCACTGTAATGAAAGAAAAAGATAAGTACAAAAAAAAAAGTAGCTAGGTAACCAGGCTATATAAATTCTTTGGCAGAATAGAGAACAATTGAAATTTTAATATCAGGTATAAGAAGCATCATCACTCTATGAAAAAGCCAGGTCTGAGTGATACACTATCTTGCAAGGTCAAGCCCTATTCATGCAAAAAAGTTCGGCTGAAATTTGTCTCCCATCCAGACAGTAGAAAAGTTCATTCCTGAATGAATGTGATAGCATTGAATCTGCTCTTTGAGTTGCTTAAGAGTTGTAGGATATGGTCCTTAACTTACAATTTTATAAAAAGTAAAGATAATTTTTTCTTAATTCCAAACAAAGGTGTATCCAGTACATAGGAGTTTGACAGAAACATCACAATGCCCTAAGTGGTTGTAGAATTCAATGTGGTATACAAGTATGTATATTTAACAGAAGGAGAATTTGATCTGAAGTCCCTAATTTGGCATGCATATACACTCAAAGTAATTCTATTCTGTTCAATCAGGAGGAACAGAGCATAATTAGCAAAGAATTAGTCATCCTAGATTCACTGATTCTTAGCACTGTTTTACATAAAGTATTAATATACAGTGCATAATATGCTATGTGTCTTAATTTTTAAATGATTTAGGAATTTTAAATGCAAGTAAGGTTTTCTAATGTATTAAAATTGACACTAATATTCCAAAGAAATGTGCAAAGATTACAAAAACAATTCTTAGACATTTAAATAAAAATGAGGAAAATACATGATATCGTCTTTGAAAAGAAAGAGGAACATTCATTATTCATATTAAAACAAAAAATATATTTAGTACCATATCTGTTTAACATGGATGTTCACTCATACATTTTGGTGGCAATAGAACAGTCTTAATTCCATTTGCTGCATTCCTCCAGAGAGGTAACCACCTATAAAGACTGAGTAATTTTACCCAAGGAATATCACTGAAATAAACAGTGCCAAAACAGCTATTTTGCTTCTAAAAAGCCAGTTTTTGCAGTAAATTATTCATTGTAAGAAACA
Source organism: Hylia prasina (assembly GCA_013397195.1). Lineage (NCBI taxonomy): Eukaryota > Metazoa > Chordata > Aves > Passeriformes > Sylviidae > Hylia > Hylia prasina. The sequence continues at coordinate 73,946 of VYXD01008422.1, forward strand.
GCAGGATAGGCTATGTTAGTTACATCAGTGTTGTATTGTGTCTGTTCCAAGGTACAACAGACGACAAAGGTGTGATATATCACAACGAAAGGTGAAGCTGTTACTTGAACAGACAAGTAACCCTCAAAATACCCAAATATTTTCAATAAGTCCAGTATTTCAATTTAGGAACATGAAGCAAAACCTAACCTTTTTTAAAAAACTGCAATCATTAGCCAAAGATCCAAGCCTTGAAAGCTTTTAAGTACAACTAATCAGAGAAGATTTGTGAACACACCATTACTCAGGACCAGGATCAAATTAATTGAAAAACATTTTCAAGTGTTTTGCTGTATTTTAGCAAATAAATGTTCTCTCTCTAAAAGCCCAACAAAAATTATTATATGCTGTGGCAGGATGCTTACATAGAATTGTTTCAGATTGATTATTTTCTATAATCTAAGGTCCTGTGAACATCCTTAAAAGCAGATATTTCCTATAAGGCTACATAGTCATCTAATCAAGTAATAAATATTCTGACTTCCATTTTAAAAGTTTGATTCAGGGTAAACTCTTAACACTCCAAATTAGCTTCTAAAATTCAGAGATTTTGACAAAACAGAACTTCTAACTGTTATTTCTTTTCCTCCCCCCTCCTAAGAATCTTTTTTTTGTTATTTCATTGGTTTTCCTAGAATATGATAAAACAGGCTTTTCAAAGACAATGAAAAGAGACACAGAAATTACTTCAGACTGGCACTGACTCAAGGCTCTTCTCTTTATACAGCCAGCATTGAAGTTATATTTTAGTCAAATGTAGTTTCATTAAATGACATTCTAGATACAGTTTGCTGTTTTGAGCAGCAGTTGCAGTGTGAATAGTACCACCTAATGGAATAATGTAACTGAGGGGCATATTGTTATTAATCAAATTCCAACATCAAGCTGGCTGCTGTAATAATGGGAGCCATTATTGACTGATGAACTGTTCGGCCTGAAAACTGACCCTAACTGAATCCTGGCTTTCCAAAGAGGAGCAGACAGGCAGAGACCTCAAAATAACTTGTTTCTAGCACTTCCATGACATGGATACGTGCCAGGTACTATAAAATGTGAGGCATTACATTTTCAATAAAGAACAAAAGAACATAAGAATGTCAGGACCTGAAAATGTAACTCAATTAAAAAGTCTTCTTTAAACCGAAAATGCAAGTTTTAGCTTCTCATAACCATGAAACTTTATGATAAATATTGAGAACTTACCCAGGGTGTGTTAGTAACTCTTACCAATGTAAAAATATTTAGGTCTTCTGTTTAGAATCTAAAGAGATCTTCACAAATTATAATTTTATACAGGAACCCATGAAGAAGTTAAAGCTGACTAAAAATTCATGTGATTCTCGCAGTACAGATTGTGCCATGTACATAGTACTATTATCTCCTCTTAATTCTTAATTCTGGAAGCAAAGCAAAACAGCAACAACAAAGAGAGGAGAGGGTGATAGGTTTTTTTCCCACCTGGATTTCCTGAAAAAACAATGTGACATGCTTGTTGACTTTGAATAGCTTCCCTCCCAGTACTTCCATTCTGAGCTGGCAGTTTTCTGTACTGCTCCTGAGTTGATCAGGGAAGGATCTAATACCCACATTCAAGCAGAAATTCAGTCTGTCATCTAAATATCATAGCTGCTGCAAGCGACCAGAAATGCTACAGAAGCAACAGCTCCTTCACAAGTACCTGGGATACATGCAGCACTTCAGGAGAGTAGAGTAGTGGTAGTGGTAGAAGAGCTTTGTAGTGGTAAGCACTGTAACAGAAAAAAAATCAAAAGCAATGAAAACAACAGGACTGTGTTGTGGAAAATATTGCCATTATTAAACCAGCTGCTACCTTATTCTTCCCCTTCAACTACTGTGAATAAGTACCTTAAATCTTAGCATATTTCAGCAATGAAGTATCCCATTCTATCTCAATAATTGGGATTATTGTTTAAGTAAATTAAGTAAATTAGGTACTCAAAAGTCTGCAGTGAGGTTATTAACAATATTGGTGCTTAGATTATGATTATTAGATGCCTGTTTTGACTTCCCAACAAGGTGCATCTGTTAAATCCTTGTTCCTAGCTGATTTGTATAAACATGTCATAATAGTTCTATTTTGAATTATTTCTATTCTTTTCCTTCCACCTCCAAAAATAAGGGCAAGAATGTAATTTAAAAAAATACCTAAAGAATATATTGCAGCATAAAATTCTCTGGCAGAAGATTAATAAATGGTAAACTCATTATCTAAACTTGTGGTTTCACGGTCAACTGAAAGCTATCTAAATTTATGGTCTCTATTTATCCCTGCCCACAGCTCAGTAGAGGTTTCAGTAGGTTCCTTGGATCATTATGTAGGATTTGTGATGTTGATTCGTGGCTGGATTTGANGATTATCTCTAAGGCTTTCTTTGCTAATAGAAACACAGAACTCTGGACTATTGTCAAAAAACTAACATAATATTTTCAGGCAGAAAAGTTTTAGGCTAGATAGTCCCTCGGTTACAAATATGAAATGATATGGTATTTAGATATATAATCTACAGAATTATGCTTTCCTCTGATTATAGATTCTGTATCCAAATTACAGCTACATTTAGACTCACTAAACTGGATTGGCAGTCTTTGCACATATTCATATGGCCTGTTGGTTCATACATTAGATTTGGGATGAAAAAATAAGTAGAAGTTGACAGTGAGGCTATTTATTCTTATGGATTTAATTTCTTTATGTAACATAGAACCTATAGAAGAGAATGAGATCACAAAGGAGACAAGAGATCTTTCAGGATTTCAGAGCAGAAGTAGTTTGTGTAGATTTTTGTTTCATTTAATTTCCTTTCACAATATCCAGACTTCTGTGTTCACGTTTTTAAAAATACCTGTATTTACACTACATTATTTGAAGAAGGACTGATTTTTCCTAGGGCTCTTTTGCGATCCACTTTTACATTCCTCTACAATAAGAATTGGAATGGTTAGTGGAGGTTTGAAACTTAATTTGCATTCATAACTATTTCAGATGTTTTGAAACTTGATCTAATAACATTTATTGGCTTGGAAAATTTGAACATTTCCTTTACTAGGGACTGTGAATGAATGACTTCTCCCTTTACGGCAATCCTGATGATTATGTTAATTTGGTTTGTCAGGAATTCACCTTGAATTTCCATATATTCATGTAAAATGCACTCCTAAAATACTAAATACATCACCAGGTTATCAGATTGGGCAAAGCCAGCAAACTATGGCCTGAAGGAAATGCACACCTACCTTACCTGTCCAGAGTCCAGGGCACCTTGCTCAGGGGAGGCTATGAACCGCTGAACCCAGCTGGAGCTTCCTAAATTAAAAGCCATCCTAAAAACCTTGAGAAGTGATCCTGATATTTGGGGCCAAGCTAACCCCCCACCATGCAGGAACATTACAAGCCTAGCTATCAACTGGCAAATGAAAAAGGAACTGGAAATTCTTCTTTATTTAATAACTGAATTATCATTACAATTTTTATCTAAAGCAGTTTACAGGGGAAGAAGCTATTCCCTTGATGTTCCTCCTTTTATAAACCCACATATTCAGCCCATATAGTTTATGAACCATATGCAGCATTTGGCATGGTCAGGCAATGGTCAGGTGTTCTTAGTTCCACTGTGCTCTTCTGCAGTATGGACCAGATAAATAGAGTAGTGAAGGCTGTTTGGTTAAAGTTAATTGAATCAGCTGAAATTTTTAACCATTGTACATGATAATAAGCTTGGAACACTGAAAATAAATGCAGAGTATATATTTAAATATTAAAAAAAGAGATAGAGAAAAGGGATAATCAAAAAATTACCTTTAAAAATCAAGAATTTTAAAGAAAGCTTATTAAATGAACTCACTGAATAATGTGGAATGTTTTCCTTCCTCTATCTATAAAATGCAGTAGTTAATTATGATATCATGTGAACCAAGAAATTCACTTTTCTGTGAATTTTTCAGTGAAGTCAGATGGACATATCCTTTAACTACTGACCTAACATGTGAACGGTATTCCACTATATCCTTAACATGCTAGATAATTATAACAATTATATTCCAAATTTATTCTTCTGTAACTGTTACATCAGATAAATAAATTTACAGACTTCTGACTAGAATACTTTCATGAAGTCCCTTAAAATACAAATTCAGATCGTTCCTTAACTGCAGTTTTAATCAGCAGTGCACATTTATATACAGCCTCTGCCATGAGAAACACCAACAAAAAGTATTCTAGGTGACACTTAATCAAAAATGTTCCTCCTTAAGGCAATAATTCCATTTCTGATGCAGTCTTTTGTCTTGCTAAAGGCTTTTATATTTAACTAAATATATTGGTAAAGCCTTTTCTCCTTTTAAAAAATATTTTTTTCTGAAGTTACTTGGAATTCATAAATCTAATAACTACTTTTTCATTATACTTTAAAATTGCCTTTTGCATTTTAGTTTAATATCTTTTTAAATCTGTGTTTCTCATCTAGTTTTTAGTAAAACCAAAAACTGTGCAGTTTACAGAATATCCAACTTGTAAAGTGATGTAAACTTCCGCAAATTCGTCTTTTTACGTTTTTTTACCTTCACAAGGAACTAAACAAACTAATTACATCAGTCTCATGTGGCATCACACATGCAAGCAAATTTGACTGGGTTTAGTTTTTCAGGTAACAACACAGATTTTTGTGAAGAAACAAGATACTGTTGAAATAAAGGCACACAAAGTCTGATACATATTTCACACTACTGTAAATGATGAATAATGTTAATGAAGGAACAACCAAAAGCCCAACAAATGTGTTGTGGTAGAATAGAATTTAATATTTTTGTCTCCTGTGTTGTCTATTTATATATATTTATATTTTTTTNTCTGTATGATTTAGAATTAGTATCTTCTTCTGTCCTTTAAATTAAAATTAAATTAAAATGCTTATCTCCTGAAATAGGATTCAAAAATATAAGTAATGCCACAATCTTAAAATTGTACCATCATCTAGCCCATCTCTAAATTTCCATATTTCCACACTAGCAAGAGAAATCTTTACTGAAATTACTGAAAAAAATTTACTTCATAGAATTAATAGAATTTTTCCATATTCATTCAGGTCTTAGAATTTTCCTTAAATATGCATTCTCATGCAACGGCTCTAGGTTCTTTTTTAATGTGCAAGCCTGAAGCACTACAAATTTATGTTTGGGATTGTCTAATTCACACTCTTTCAAGTATATATTATCTCTACCTCCATGTTTAGGCTTTGATTTCAACAGTTTCAATTTTTTCTTTTAGTCCACCCAATAGAATAAATATGCAAGTTCCAGAGCCCAAAGCATTCCCAGATGTTATTTAACAGTGTACACACAACCACAATGCCTGAAGATAGTCCACGAATAAGTAACTTGTAAATACCTCTATGATCCAGAATCATGGACATACCAATATCTCTTACCCAGTTCACACACAACTGGTTTTTTACATTTGGTCAAATACTACTGATGAGGAAGGCTATTGCAATTTACCACTATTTTTCTGCACAGCTACTTTCAGATTATAATATTTTCATGAATAAAATATTTTGTTTCAAAGAAACTTGCTTGTGTTTTGTCATTTATATTTTGCTGAACACGTTATGTAATATGTTCCATATGAGATTATTTATGTCAAAAATTCCCAATTATGATGTAAAGACTGCTAGAGTCGTAAATTATTTTTGTCTGTTTCAGGTATTGGCATTAATGAAGTTGATATCTAATTCAAATGGGTTAAACTGAAGTTTTCCTAATTATGCCATATTTTGAAAAATATTTAACAGGGCCACACATAGATAAACTGCCCTATCTTTTTCATGCTAGAGTAAGGAGATACTCGGACAATTGCAATTTCTTATTGGCATGAGTCTGTTGTGATTTTCTCAAAGCATCAGAGAAGTGACCACTACTGAGGGAGGGGTTGGCCCTTTTCTTTGGGGCAAGGAATTTGTGCCCTCACTTTTGAAAGACAGCAGAAACTGCAGACTTCAGCCTCTGGTTCCTTCACTAGCTTTTCCACTTGCTCCACCCATTTCTCCAGCAGAAGTTCCAGATCTTTTCCTCCCCATTGTGAAAGCCTTAGTTCTACTCTGTTTTGTACATTTCCTTTTGCTAAGCCTTAGCTCAGCAAATCCTAAAACATTTTGATAGGTTATGTGTCTTTTTATAAGCAAAAAGTATGAGTCTCCTCTCCTCTCCTCTCTTTGTCAACATATGCTCTGCTTGTCCACTAAATGTCCTCTATAACTACAGCCCAACATCTTATAATACGAACCTTGTAAGTGTAGGCTGAATAATATGATAGGCGTAACTCCTGTCAGGGCATTTGAAAGAATATGCCTTATAGCTTATTAGTGATATTAAGCAAAAAAGCTTCCATGCATTTCAGAATTTGTCAGCAGAAACTCATTTCTATTTATTCAATACTGACAAAGTTTTAACAGAAACTTCTATCCTAAGTTTTTATATAAGCTATAAACCCAGTCTTGTAGTTAATGATGAGGTTGCATTTGTTTTATCCCTGATGGGTTAGCTTAGCCTAAATTTCAATTATACAACATCCACTTAACTTTCACTTTGTTGTCAGGTTAGCTCACGAATTTAGTGTGAAATATTTAAACACACCTCTTCTCTAAATTGCTATTAAATGCCCTGCATTTCTTTGACAATCTTCATTTGCTGCACAGGGCTGGCGGTTTTGTCACAATGTTCTACCAGCCTCATTGTAACCAACAAAATCACCTGATTATGGGAGTCAAAGAGGGAGAAGCCTTGAGCAGCCAACCACTAATTCATCCCTCTCACTGTGATATCTTGCCTCTTGAATTGGAGGCATTGCTCTTCAAGATATTATTTGGGAATAACTCTATCCTTATCTATGTTAATATCTTTAATATGGATCACATTACACCTGCAGTTACAAGTAGTTACATCAGTTTTCAAGGTTTTGTCTGGATATGTCTATCTATCTACAATGGTCCAGGCTCATAGTCTTTTACAGTCACGTCATATTTTTCATCAATTCCCAATCCTGACTCTGTATCAACATACATGACATTTCCCAATTTTTCGCTAGCTATTTAAATTAGAAAAGCATCGCCCTTCTCTTTCAAGCACGTTAGTGAAGCTTCTGTCATGAGACAATTTGAAAATATTTTTAGAAAGTTCATTTTATCTGCCAGATCTCTGGTATTCTCTAAGTGTTCATGGAATCATAGAAAGGTTTGAGATGGAAGCAACATTAAAGATCATCTATTTCCAACCCTCTGCCATGGACAGGAACACTTTCCACTAGGTGGCTCAAAGCCCCATCCAACCTGGCCTTCCAGGACTGTTCTGTTAACTTGTTCATGTAGTGAGATTCCTGTTTACCCTCCTTCTCTCATTCCTCAGGATCTTTAACTCTCAACTATTTTGTGGTCAATGCACTCACAACAGACCTGGAGCTTTACATCCCTGTGTCAGTTTTGCTCAGCCTGGCCTTTGGTGGCAAGGGGCCACAGAGATGGCTGCTGTGATAAGCTGCCCGAAGCTTCCACAATGTCCAGCAGAGCCAATTCAGATGGCTTTAAAGATGGACATGGTGCTGGCCAAAACTGGGCCAATGAGAGAGGTTGGTTATCATGCCTCTGTGATATTTAAGAAGAAAATCAAAACAAAGTGGGTTGCACAGGTTTTTTTTAGCCAGCAAAGAGGACCAGAGAACATGTGAGAGAAACAAGGAGACACCAAGGTCACTGGAGAAGGAGGGGCAGNCGGCCTCTCAGGGGAAGAACTCCTCTCCCGGAGCAGCGCCCTTTTTCATCTGAAAATTACTACCACTTTTTGAAGATTTTCTAATAGTTTTTACTACACTGCTAAATCATGATTCTTTTAAGGTGAAATCCTTTTTTTAAAATATATATAATCCTTATTGCCTGTAAACTGTAATGTTGCCATTTGAGCATTTGCAGGTAATTAACTGGTTTTGCTGTGTGTCTTTATTTTAACAATTTTTTCAAGTTCTCTTTTTCACAGCTCAACATTATTCCATGCATCTTCTTAATTTTTTTCACTGATGCATCTTGAATTTGATTATGTGCTCTTCAAGGTCTTCATAAATGATTTAGACAGAGGAGTTGAAAGTATAATGTTTGCTGATGATACTAAATTGGGAGGAACTGTTGTGTCTCTCAAAGGTAACAAGACCCTGCAGAAAGACCTCAAAGAATTAGAGGACTGGATAATTACCAAATGCATGAAGTTTTAACAACTCCCAAGGTTCAGGCACCAACCTCTTTCGTGACCAACAACAAGACTCAAGGGCATGGCAAGAAACTGTGTCAGGGGAAGTTTAGACTGGATATCAAAAAATGGTTCTCTGACAATCTTCATTTGCTGCACAGGGTGGCTGGACACTGGAACAGGCTCCCCAGAGAAGTGACCACAGCACCAACCAAGGCCCCACAGACTTGAAATTTTGGACAATGGTCTCAGGTACATGGTGGGATACTTGGGGTGTCCTGTGCAGGGCCAGGAGTCAGACTAAATTACCTTTTTGTGCCCTTTCCAGCTCAGGATATTATAAGAGTCTATTATTTCAGGTATTTAGAGCAGTTCTAGAACAGTTCTTCATTTGTAACATTTTGAAGTGAGCCATGTAGATTGCTCACAACTAGTGGACTAAGTCAAAACCAGCTTCTTCTATTTGTGTTTACTGTTTTATTATTAGATTCTGCTAATTTATCTAATTGTGATAATAGGGACGTTCTACCACTTCTGTGGAGTATACTTTACTATCTTTTTTTGTCTCACACTGTAAATAGTTTCTGAAAACCTTTTGCTGCCTTCAACATATGCATACCTATAAACTTCCCACCCTATTCTGTGCAGTAAACTCAAAGTACTAGTCCTGCATTTGACTTTGTTGTTTTTGTCTTTCTTTGTCTCTCCTGATTCCTACTTATTTTTTAATTAAAAGCAGGTTGAATGAAAGAAGGCATAGGTCTATTTGTGCTTCTTTTGTTTCTCTTTGTAAGGAAAACACATCACTTTTCCTCTGGGATTTCCTTTGTTTGAGGACAAATAAGCAGAACTGAATGAGTAAAACATGCATAAAATTTTAACAGTTTGCTATTTAAAATGTAAGTTAGTGTCTTTGAATTACACAGTTACATTATCCTATAGCTATTAGCTTATTAAGGACCCTTTGCTGACAGCATGCCTCCAAATATAGCCAAGACCACCTTACTCAGAATAACTTCTGAAATTTTTCACCATTTACTGAGCGACAAATGGCAGATTCTGTTGGCTCAGAGATGCAGAGTATTGTTTTTTAACCCTTAAGTATTTGAGATTATAAAAGCTACCTCAGAGTACAACTGTTTTTATGTTAAACAATGATTCTCATCCTTATCCAAAAGATCTGTGGTTTAACTCTGCATTTTCATTTTTCCTGATTTTTTTTTAAGGAGCCAACCATGAATAAAATTTTGTAGTGTTTTTCACCCCCTCTTGGGGAAATAGTCTCTGTGGTAGCAAATTAAATGAGAACTCAATTTACTTTAATGAACAGCAACAGCATAAACAATCCTCTTTTATGTATAGAAATATAAGATAGAAAAGAAAAGCGTGTATTTTTGTTTTAAAAAACATGGTAAGAACAATGAAGACCAAATTGAAATGTTTCAAACATGACTTATTTGTGACAACATTCACTGACTCCATTATATATTTCACCTTTATTCATAGTGTTCTTCCTCTGCAATATTAAAAGAACAGAAGCAGCTCCAAATGAGAATTACTCATTTGGTAATTTGATCAATTATTTTTGTATGCTTGTGTCTAAAGTCATTCTGCATTTCTATATCAACCCTGAGTTGCAGAGATTAGTGCTACAGCTTAACAACAGAAAAGATGATCTTTATTGTGAGTGGATTTTTTCACATTCTTGTACAAATAAGATTAGATGCAGTATGAAGAGCAAGCTGTAAGTACATGACATTTTCCCAATAAGTGTTTTTCATTATATTGATGCATACATAAAACTCCTGCCACATCAAATTTCGTAACTCTGTTCCATGTGTCATTTAGGATTTGAATTCTGATAGTACCCCACTTTCCTGAGAAGAACCATAACTTCCGTTACAAAATATGGTTTTTTTGCATACTGATCTATTTAACCGTGGAAAATATACAAGTCTAAATATATCATGTTGGAAAAATCCTTTGAAACTTATGTATGCTCAGAAAATCTTTCACTGACTTCTGTGTCCTTGAACAAGAAGAGGCAGATTGGGTCCGATATGATCAGGTATTTGTTTCCACACCTCTGGACACTTCACGTTCAGTCCTTCAAATCACACTTTGGATTTTTAAAATTAAGTAGGAAGTGCTGCTATAAAGACCTACAAAATATTTAAAACTGTGAAAACAGAAGCATATATAAATCTTACGAATATACAATCTTACCATTAACATCAATTTTGTCCTAATGACTTTTATGACAGAGATGTAAGTAAAAATTAAGGGCTTTGCCAGGATAAATGCACAACTATTTGTCCAGGTGGAAAGTATCTTTCCTTGACTTGGAAAAGGTACTTTCATTTCAATATAAGGATATCTTAATGAGAAGCTGTTTCAACGTAACTACCACAGTACAGTTACATAAATATGATTATAATATATTTCTGTGTGGAAACAGTTCCTAAGGCATTTACTAATTATAAATGAAACTTCATAGAATAATTGTTTCTTCTATCTTTTTGGACTTTTCTTTCTAAAAATATCCAAAATGTGACTTTATGTGATATATATAAAACCTTAAAGCCTGGGAAATTATATCATTATGATTTAAAAAGTCTAGGATGCACTATTTCACATGTGAACCATTCCCAATAAAATATATCACCTAGGCAAACAACTCTATATGATACAGAGGGTTAAACACCTGTAGATTTATTAATGACAAAGATATCTATATTTCTTTTAGATACACTTTAAATAAAAATGAGTGAGGACTAATAAAAGTCAGCATTTAAGTAAATCATGAGCACTGGAAAACAAGTTTAATATATTCTATGGCTTTCTGCTGTAATAGACTTATTTCTGCTGTGAAATAAGTTGTACTTATTTAAGTTAAGATATTTGACTACATATGCAAATTTTTTGATCCAACATAATCTGACATATTGATCTGTAGATTTGTGCATATTATATAATTACCATGCTATGTCTCCTCACTTTTGAATCACTAAAGAAACATACCCAAGGATGTTAAAAAAAAGTAGTTGACTGTGAAATATTTTAGCAACAGATATGAAATTTCAAAAAATTCATTAATCTTTCCAGTTATCCCTCTGTGTACTCTTAATTGCATAGAAGTTAAACAGTATTAATATGAAAACTAACAAGGAATTCTGAAGTTCATAATGTTATTCTAGATGTTTGTAGCAGACTCACAAAAGTAAATGCAGCCTTTCTGCATTTGTTATTCAGATATAAATGCAGAATATAAAACTCACTTGATTTTCCAGGATGTTCATTCATTTGGGAAAAAACAAAGCCATAGCAAAACAATCTCTTTTGCATTTCCAGTTACATAGGAACTAAAAGACTCTCTGGTTTTGGTGTATTCCTTCTTTCATTGGCAACAGACTATAATAATATCATAATTTCATTTTATGATGGACACAGCAGTTTCTCTCCCTAATAGTTGTCTTACACTTTCAGTATCATAGTAATGATTGCAAGACATTAATGCCTCCTGCAATGTTTAAAGTGGCTTCAGTGTATAACATAACAGATTTTTATAAGCAAGTGTGTTTTCTGTTCTCCAAAATAATTTCAAATGCATATTACAAGTTCAAGTAAATGTGTCAACTAGTAAGACTGCAGTACTGCAAAAGAGATTGTATTTTTTGAGATTCTTCATAAAAAATTGTTGCATCTAATTGCAGTATATAAAGCAATTAATAAAAGATAGTAAGATGTAAAAGAGCATATGAGAAAATTTCAGATGTTGAAGTCTTCTAAATTTTTTTAAAGGAATGTTTATTTTCGCCTTTACATGTCTGTAAGGGGAAAATAAACATTCATTTAAAAATTATGTTTCCAATCTTGAGATTCCATTATCAAAATCTCAATTCTTTTCTTGATTGAATGTTTGTAAATCACTGAGCTAATGTCAAAATTATGGTCTGTTTCTGAATTACAGTTGTGTCTAATGGTGACAATAGAGGAAGCAGTTAAGTTTCCCCAGGCTGATAGCTGCTCAGTTCTTTCAAACTAGGAAAACAATAATGGGGTTCAAATGGCATTCATAAGTATCCAATATTTCTCTAGGGACCTGCTGTCTACTGCTTGTGCAAGAATATGCAGTCCATCATTAGTTCTGGGAGTCCATATTTTATGGATTCCAAGGAAAAACAGAAGAGAAAAGTATAAAGTTCTCACAATCTGATATCTTAAGTGCAGTTTAGGGGAGAATGCTATTGTAAATGGTAGTTGAATTTGTAAGTCAGACTACTAATATTTCATGACATACCTAAAAAGAAATAAAATCTAGTCTTCTCTTTACCTTGAAATCTAATGTAGGCAAGTTCCATCCAA
>VYXD01008432.1:0-18728 GCA_013397195.1 Hylia prasina
CTCTGCCTCCACAGCAGCTATTCTGAATGCCCACTTGAGCCCCTTTTGGTCTTTGTAATAGCCATTCCTGAGGAAGTCTATGCCCAGAATACACGGGGCCTCTGGGCTGGTCACAATAGGGTGTTTCTTCCACTCATTTCTAGTCAGGCTCATATCAGCTTCCACAAAAGTAAAATCCTGTGATTTTACACCTATCACGCCAGCAATAGAAACAGATTCTTCCTCCATATATCTTAATGGGATTAATGTGCACTCTGCACTAGTGTCAACCAAGGCCTCATATTTTTGTGGTTCTAATGTGCCAGGCCAACAAATCCACGCAGTCCGAAAAACACGGTTTTCCTTAGCCTCTACCTGGCTAGAGGGAGGGCCCCTCTAAGCCTGGTTATCCATCTTTCCCTGGGTAACTGGAGCTACTTCTTTCTTGGTGGAACTTCCTCTCTGAGTCTTTCTGTCCTCTAATTCAGACACCCATCATGCCAGAGCATTAGGAGGTTTTCCATCCCATCTCCTCATGTTTTTTTCACAGTCATGCAGGAAGGACCACAGCTCAGCTTGTAGGGTGTCCCTTCTCTCCCTGTGTGGGGAACGTCTGCATTTGGCGCCAGAACCTCTGATCTGTACTGCCAAGATTTGGAGAAGGCCGCCTTTCATCTCCTCTCTTAAGTTTATTGATTCTCCTCTATCCTGTCTTCTAATGTCTCCACGTGTTTCCAGAGCTGCAATTCTTGCATGTGTTGGACCATGCATGGCATCTGCATATGCTTGGAGCTTCTTCACCATATCCAGCACGGTCTCCTCTGTGTCACCCTGCTTCATTATTGCTAAAGCAGAAGAGTATTCTTGTGGCCCAAGTTGTACAAGTTTCACCGCATGACAGGTGTACATGGTACCAAGTCTGGGTTCTGAGTGTCAAGGTCATCTGAGAAGACAATCTCTGCCACTGCCATTTCTCTCGAGTGTTGAATCCCTTGTTCCATGGTCTTCCACTGGGTTTGCTGCATATAGAGATCATCTGCATACAGATGTCTTTGTGCCACACTTCCCAGGACCCGTTCGCAGAGACTGCAAGGGTTAGGCTCTCTCATCATTCTTTGGTCGATAACTGGATCTTGTGACAGGGATCTCAAATGCCTTGCTTCAGTGGCATCCAAGATAGTAGCCTCACCTGCAGCATCCCAAAGACGGACTAACCAACTAATTATAGATTCATCAGGTCGTCGAGTGTAATCCTTTCTTAGGCCATGTAGGTTCTTCAGGGAAAAGGACTCAATAGTGGCTTCTGCCAATTGGTTGGGCATCTGACTGTGTATCAGTTGGTTTGGCTTTTGATTGGGTGCCAGGAGGCATTGAGGGTCCTTCACCTGGATCATCGTCCACTGGTCAGTCGGTTTTGTGTGTGTGCTTCTTTGCTAGGGCGTCTGCCGGTGTCTTAGGCTCATTGTCTGGTCTGAGTAGCTGGGGTGTTGGGTTCAGCCTCAGTAACTGGAGTAGCTGCTGATTTATCTCCCTGCCCCCCTGCCTCCATCTGCTGCCCTACAGTATCTAGCAGCGTGCGATAAGCATTTGCCAAGGCCCATCTTATTGCAATGATCCTTTTCTCCTTGGAGTCATCATGGCACTTTGCTTTCAAATATTTCCCCACCTCAGCTGGGTTCTGAATTTGTTCATGTGGAAAGTCCCAGGCTGTAGGGTCAGAAAATTCCTTCAGGGTTTGACCAATATCCTCCCATTCTCCACACCACTCAGGATTTTCCACACATGGGCCTACTTCTGGGTCTGCTTCTGGGTCAGGGGTCTCATCAGCCCCTCTGGACATCTCAGCCCTCATTCTAGAGAAGCTGCAGACTGTATAGAGGAAGCTTACCAGATTAAATACCAGTAAAGTGGTATCTTTAGCATTCAGAGGACACTGAACTGTCTCCAGACATGGTGGGACATAGACATGGAGAGTGACATGGAGATGTGTAATCCCTGCAGCCCCTTAACATAATACCTAGGGTATGGCAGACTGTAGTCACCTGCCCAGCCTCAAGTGCAGAACTCCTCTCAATGGTGCTCTGTATTTTGTTGGTTTGTCCTGGGTCACCCTTAAGGCCCCTAATCCCTTGGTTTCTCTCTTCCCTGGTGACTGACCCTGTTTTCCCCATAGGACACTGACCTTACCTGCCCTTTACTCTGCCCCTGTGCCCCAAGGTCATTGGCTGCTAAAACCTGTACTTAACCCCAAACCGGGGCTGGGGTCGTCTCTGGCACCGGTGACTTTGGCATCACAATAAACCTGGCTGGAACTGACCTGGGTTGCCAGAGCCTTCCTCTTTTCCTTGCTGAGTTAGCCCATGGCATGTGTGGATGTGAGAGCTCGACTGTCTTCGCCTGAGCTCCCCAAGCAGCCTTTCTCACCTGAGAGGTTATTTGGGGCCTAGGCTTCACTCCACTCCCCAAAACACACGACTCAATATGGGGATACATGGACATGAAGGGGGACGTGACCCTTCACGGAGACATGGGGGACAATGACGGGGATGGAAATGTGGTGGGGAGACAGCCATGGGTGAGGACATGGTGGGACATGGCCAGTGACAGGTGGGGACATGGCCATGGCTGGTGGCATGGAGGAACTTGCAGGGGCTGTGGGGGATGCTGGGTTTGATGGAGTTGAGGGTTCCTGGGAGGGACTTGGGGCTTGCTGAGGGCTTTGGGGACCCCAGGCCCAGCGGCTCTGGCTGTGCTGGGAGACCCTGGTGGAGGTTCTGGGGCAGCTGCTCAAGGTGCCCCTGACCTGGAGCCCCAGCTGGGCATTGGGGTCCTGGAAGGGAATGAACATCCTTGTCCCCAGGAGGGAAATGCCAGCAGCCTCAGAATGTCAGGGGAGACTGAGAGACCACAACAGAGAGGGGAAAGCCAGACAGACCTGTCCCCCTCCAGAACTGCACCCCAGAACTCAGGGATTCCTCCCAGGAAAAAGCTGCTAGGAGGTGCCCGAATTGAGGGAAAGGAAGTGTGGGACCTCCAGACTGAGCAGCAGGGGCCTGGAACCCCCAACGCCAAGCATGGGGGAACAGAGGTGGTGCACTGGGGAGCAGTGGGAAAGGAGTGGAGGAGTAGGGGAAAAGAGGGGTCTGGAACCCCCAAAGAGTGGGACAGGGGTTTGGCACCTCCAAATTGCATTAAGAGGAGTCCCACTCCTCCTCCTTTTCCATCTCTAATCCCTGGGAGGGAGTCAGGGCAGGTGGGGCCTTGTCAGTGCTGGGCTCTGGGTGTGGCCTGGCTGCCCCCCATGTGCCCCTTCCTGAAGTTTCCCTGGCAGCTTAGAGAGGTTCTGGTGCCTTTTGGGGTTCACTGGGTGCCACATTTGGTTTCAGGTGTCTCGCAAGGAGTTCCCAGAGCAGGATGACATAGGGGGGACACATGGGGGTCCCCATTCCTGATCCATCCCAGGGCCCATTCTGCCCCTCCCTCCAATCACTGTTCCCCTCCACAGGGTTCCCCTAAGTCCCTGCCCACTGCCCCCCATAAACAGGACTGGGGCAAACTGGGAAGCTTTTTTGGGAACACTGGGAGCAGCCGAGCAGAAGCAGAGTGACAGCGGTGCTGGGGGGGACACACGACACCCCCACAATTAGTGCAGGGACAGAGCGGGGGTTGAGTGTTGTTTTATTTCTCAATCATTGGGGCATAGCTTCCTCCACACTGCAGGGCCTTTGGAATATGCCCCACTGGCCTTGTTTGCACAGCCCTGGTACATGCCTACATGAGGCAGAAAGTGCATTTGCAGCCAAAAGCCCATGAGGAGTGGGGCAGCCAGAGCATCCTGTGCAGATACAGGCCTGCAACTGTGACTCAAGGTTTTGGTTCCTGCCCAGTGCGGTGGGTGCGTCTCCTCTGTGACTGCCCCTCTTCCCAGGTGCCCATGGATAATAGGTACAGGGTTCTGCAAGGGGAATGGAACCTGCAAGGTGATGTCTGCTGGCAATGGAGTGCAGTGGAAAATGTTGGGAAAATGTTTGACTGTAACAAATTGTGATTTTTTTTAAGCTTTAACAGACAGTTCTTAGTCCTGTATTCCCTCATACCAGTGATTGATGTGTGCAAGTCAACATCTTAGCCTTGAGAATAAAGAGAGTGGGCCTGCTCAAAAGATAACTTCAATGTATTTAAGGGGAAGAAACTGGTTTTAGGAGGCTCTTGACCATCAAAGGAGAATTTGAGCCATCAAATGTTCCCCAAATGACCACCAAAGACTTTCAAGAGACCTCTATTCTAATGCAAATAATTTTGTGGAAGTGATTTAAATATGTGAAACTATTTGCAGGAATACTTAGCCTATGCCTGTGAGCAAAGAACTGCTCTTAGTTCTATGGACACAAACTAGTAAGTGGCTAAAAGAAATATTTCCTCCTTTCTGTCCTTGTTGAAAAGGGACCCAGAAACAATAATCAACCATTATCTTTTCCAAACAGCAAAGCTGCATTGCACATTCATCTCCATGCCCTTTTTTCCTTCTTTCAGCCACCTTGTGGGTAAGGAATTGTGGCTCATGATAGAGTACATGGACAGAGGCACTCTGAGAGATATGATTAGTGAGACTCACATGTCTGAAAATGAGACTGCAGCTGTTAGTCGGGATATCAGTGTTATAAATAAAAAGCCAATTAAACCGAATTTAATAATTGGAGTGATAGATTTTATTTAATGACCGAGATACAGTTGTCAATTTCCCCGTCAAGAGTTACAGTGTCAAGCCCAGGAAGTCGGCACCGGGTGAACTCGGGACTATCCCTCTCTCTCTCCGACAGCGAGTCCCTCTGAGTTCACGAGGCAGTCTCAGTCCAGTCTGTTTGTATAGACTTTTTCTGGCCTGGGGCAGAGATTCTTCCTTTCCTTTCAGATTAATCGTATTCATGGTGGTTTCCATTCTCTGCTCCAAGTGGACAATGTCTTTTCCTGGGTGGAGGATGCATAATGATGAGTTCTACAATGATCCTGGCTATCCTGATTTTGGCTCTTTGTTCCTTTTGTCCTGCTGGACAAAGCTGTTTCGGGGAGTGCTTGAATGCTTGATTGGATTTACTGGAACTTGGTCCCAGGGTGGATCTGCCCAGGTGTAGCATGAATGGGGTATCTCTGTCCTGGCCACAGTCCTTCTTATGTTAATAAGGGTGCTGTATCAGTGTAGCCTGGTGTGTCCTTGTAGAAAACTGGATGTCCTGCCCATGTACTCATATGGTAATGAGTCTTTGTCTCTTGGTGACCAGGCAGGGTGTATTGTAATCCCAGCCTGTTACTGGGGTTTCAGCTCTGAATCTTAGTTTTTAAAACATATATTTTATAACTGCACGAATTAACAGATTTCATCTATAACATCAGGGATCCCATCTGTACTTCCAAACGATTGGGCAGGATTGTGTGGGAAACAGAGTGTCAGAACAGGAGCAATTCTGTGTGCCAAACTTTGTTTCTGTGTTGCTGGAATGCTATGGGTAAGCAAGAGCATTTCAGGTGAATTGTGTGGCAGTGTGCCTGCATTCACTGTACTCTGTTCTTATACTCTTATCTCCTGCTGTTGTACTCTTGCTCTGTCTCTTGTATTTACTGTTCCCCACCTTGCTTCTCTAAATGTTTGTCTGGAGCCTGCCTGCGCTCCATTCCTTGCCTGTAAAACTAAGGTGCTGGTGGCAGGATTTGAAAAGAACAGCAAAGAAAAAAAGAGATACTCATTTCTCACAGTCCTCAGTTGAAAAGGACAGTAGGGCATGCAAAATAGTATTTGCACTTCAAGAGTAATGTGACACCCTCCTGTTTGTGTTTTCTCTCTCAGTGCCTGTAAGGACTTCACTGTAAAATTTCCTTCGCTCAAGCCAAGTGATCCACAGAGATGTCAAAAGCTGTCACATCCTTCTCATAATCAACGGCTCTTTCAAGCTGGGTCGGTGTATTCTGGGTCTGGCACAGCGTTCCGGGCATGTGGGATGTGGGGCTGCTTTTGAGTGACTGCTGGTTCCCTCAGTGGTGTTGGTGGCAGTGCAGGGACCACTGCTGTGAGCTGAGGGCAGAGTTGCAATGCACACAGAGGTAGTATCACAGGGAACAAAAAGTCAAGATTGGCCTTGGTCTCTGTCTGTCCGTTCCAGACGGAGGGAGCTACAACCTAAAAGTTCTGGGGAATAAAATCCACTGCTGAGGGCAGTGTAAAAAACATGGGTTTTTAAAACTTAGAAATAGAATGGGGTATTCTTTTGCCTGGTTTTCTAATTGCAGAGAATTTTTTGTTCTCCTCAGTTGATTTTGGCCTCTTTGCTTAGCCCACCCCTGAGCAGAATAGATGGAGCTCAGTGACCAAGACTTCTGGGTGGATGGCACCTGAAGTGGTAACAGGTCAACCATATGGGCCCAAAGTGCACATATGGTCTTTTGGAATTGTGGGAATCAGAATGGTGGATCGTGTCTCAGTAAGGTGCAAATAGTGACTGATGCTGCTCTCTTTCTCACCCATCCCATGTTCTGTGTGCCATTGGACAAAATCTCATTGCTATCTGCTGGAACTACTTTCACCATGGTCCCCTTCTAAAAATGTCCCTGCAGCACATCAGCATCTGCTGTAGTTTTGCTTGCATGCGGGGAAACAACAAAAGAGAAGCAGCACATAGTGAGTAAAAGGTAGTTGAGTAGCAAGTAGCACATGGAAGTAGCATGTAGAAGTGGCAAGTAGCACGTAATTCACGAAGCTGACATTTTGGCCTTAAGCCATACTTGATGTTTCTCCTGTGCTTTTTCAATGCTCTTGGAGCTCTGTCGCTGAATTGTTGTAATTGCTTTTACTCAACGAGAGTGCATTTGCAATTTTAGGCTTGGAAATTTTCCTTTGGGTTGAAGAAGTAAGTAATGAAGTCTCGCCACTATCTATTTCACTGCCACTAGTGCAGAGTTATTGTTACCGTGATGGGCATTTTTATGGACACTCCAAGGCCTCTTTCCATTGTTATTTTTGTATATTTTAGATGGATTCTGCAAGTTGATGTTTGAGTAGTTCCAAGTCCGGGCCTTCTATTTCTAAATAACATCTTGCAAAAGCAGAATGAGCTCTCTCCTTCTGGCTTGTCAGTACCATTAAAGCTTCGTTCCACATGAACCACATTGGATAATGTGCTCCTTGATGTCTTGCCAAATTCCACTGTAATTCCTTGGCTTGAGGAGTATCAGGAAGACCTGCTAAGCTCCATGAACACTGTCAGCTGCATAGAAGTGAGTGTCCTTGGCTTTGCTGAAGAAACTGGAGCTCAGCTTAGGCTAGATGCTCTTGAGGAGGAAAAAGGCTGGAATCTTCAGGTGTTTCCAGAGGACT
The DNA here is from genome assembly GCA_013397195.1 of Hylia prasina. Classification (NCBI taxonomy): domain Eukaryota; kingdom Metazoa; phylum Chordata; class Aves; order Passeriformes; family Sylviidae; genus Hylia; species Hylia prasina. The sequence continues at coordinate 7,346 of VYXD01008432.1, forward strand.
GTGTGCCCAGAGGGACTGAGTTCTGGGGAGCAGCTGGATGTTTCTGCACATCATAGAAGGGGATTCCCATACAGCTCAAGCCTTACCACAGGCAAACACTCCCCAGCTATTCTCAGGCAAAACTTTGCTTTGGATTTCAAGTGGTTCCAGCTCCTCTGTCTGTAAAGATGTCCCTAAAACCACTCTGCAAGCATCTCAGAACTGGTGTTACATTTCCAGAAAAGAAGAAAAGAAACCCAAACCTATCCATGTTTCTAAGACAGTGTTTTTTAGAGAGGAACTTAACCCCCTGTGCTGTTCCTTGTCAATGGGAAACTTGCATGAAACCTGGGCATGAGGGTGTAAAAGTCCTAATAGTATCTTCTGCTTCTGGTGCAGTGTTGCTGAAACACTTAGTGGCCATATTTCTTTCATAGCCCAAGCCACTTTCTCCACATCACCAATACAGAGTCTGGTGATGATTTATTAAAAAAATATCTAATCTATTGATCTAATATCAATATCCAACTATGAGGGACAAAAATTCTCTAACAGTTTAAAGCTAGAAAGTGTATGTTTATTTGAACGCAGGGCAGGGCAGCGTGCGGGATAACTCCCAAATACATACCACAAAGATCACAGGTAATTACAAAGCTTTTTATCTACAAAAGTGTTGAATATACAAAATACAAATGCATATTCATACCCCTGTCATTTCCTCTTCTCCAGTATGTTAATTAAGAAAAAGGCTATTAAGCATGCGTAGTTTGTTCTCTGAAATGAGTTGGGGGTCCATTCTGGGCAGGGGTCACCAAAATAAGGAAGAAAAATGAGTCTTCCCCATTCTGACCCTTTTACCTTTTCAATGCATACGTGACAAATGAATCTTGGTAGGACTTACAGTTTCCTGTGTTCAATGGGTCCTTCAAGCATAGGAAGCCTGGAACTATCTTGTGTCCTTGAGATCTATGTAAAACATTTTGGTTTTCACTGCAAGCACAGCTACATAAACATAAAGTTGACAAGCAATGAGTTACTAGATCCGGGATAGCTGATCTAAGAGCTGTTAACTGCAAATAGAGCTTATCTACTTATTTCAGCTAATTCAACAATAATCTTAACTTCTTTAAAATCCTTAGTTCTTCAAAATTATGTCACAGGATGAGCCTGCAATAACCTCCCATTCGTTTTCTGTCACTTTCTGGGATGGGCATGTTATAGGCAGAGTCTGTTAATTCGTGCAGTTATAAAATATATGTTATAAAAGCTAAGATTCAGTATTGAGACCCTCGGTGGCAGGCAGAGATTGCAACATCCTGCCTGGCTACCAAGGAACAAAGACTCATTAGCATATGAGTACAGGAGCAGGACATCCAGTTTTCCACAAACCAGGCTATGCTGACACTGCACCCTCATTAACATGAGAAGGAGACGGGACAGGACAGGAGATAGCCCATTCACGCTACACCTGGGCAGATCCACCCTGAGACTGGGTTCCAGTAAATCCAATCAAGCATCTAGTCACTTCCCGAAACAGCTTTGTCCAACAGGATGCGAGGAACAAAGAACCAACATCAAGATAGCCAGGCTTGTTGAGGAACTCATCAATATGCATCCTCCACCCACGAAAAGACTTTGTCCACTTCGGAGGAAAGAAAGGAGACCACCATGAATATGTTTAATCTGAAAAGAAGAATCTCTGCCCTGGGCAAGAAAAAGTGTATAAAAACGGACTGGACTGAGACCACCTCATGAACTCAGGGGGACTTGCTGTCAGAGCGAGAGGGATACTCTGAGTTCACCTGGTGCCGACTTCCAGGCTCGACGCTGTAGCTCTGTTGGGGCAATTAGTGACCGTATCTTGGCCACTCAATAAAATCTATCATTCCAATAATCCAATTCTGTTTGATTGGCTTTTCATTCATAACAGGCATACCATTAAAGCATTGATTTGAGAATCCAAATGAGCAGAAGGTTACCAAAGGGATGGCACTTCTTCTGGTGTGAACATGAAAAGTTCTTCTTTTCTACATGAGGGAAGCTAAATTTTTCCGACTGCTGAGAGACAGAGCTGCAGGTGTTTCCTATGTGCCCAAACAGGCATTTTCATCCCAATACATTTGTGCATGCATCTAAATGTGTCTGTGTTGAATATGAGATTCCAAATGTTTGTTCCCTTACTTGAGCAATAACTCTCTTTTATATGATAATACTTGAAAACAGTTAAAGCAAAGTCCCTGTTCCAAAAAGCCTATCAAGCTGCTGTGAATCCTCAGAGAAGCAAATGTGGTTTTGGTGATATAGTTCCCACTAACTCGGTCAATGAAATCAGCTGCCAAGGCAAGATCAACTGGATGTTGGAAAAGCTGCGCCTGCTTTGGGGTTTGGGTTTTTGTCAGTAAAGGAAAGTCATCTCTGCCTCTCTGCCAGGGCAGAAACTGCCACTGCAGTGTGGAGCTTCAACAATGGGATCTGAAGCTTCACGTTTCTTTTTTCTCCAGCCTCAACTCCTGATAGTCACAGGAGGGAGACCAAAGCTGCAGCAGCCCAACCTATTCTCACCTTGGCTGTGTGACTTCCTGAGCTGCTGCCTGCAGAGAGACAAGGCTGGTCTGCCAAGGAGCTCCTGCAGGTAAAATGCCCAGGGGATGCAGGTGAAACAGCGCGGATGGATGGGCTCCTCCTCCACTGAAGTCCAAGGCATCAGATGAGCCCCCCTCTGCCTCACCTCCACTCTTGGTGCTGTTCAAGTGAGAATGGTGAGGAATCCTAGACTGGCCTGGGCTGGCAGGGACCAGCAAAGCTCATCTGGTCCAAGTGGCCTGCAATGAGAAGGGACATTTTTAAAGAGATCAGGTTGCTCAGACCCCTGTCCCACCTGACTTAGAATGTTTATCCTAAACTCCTTGCCACATGTTACCCTCTTCCTTTCCCTACTAGCTGAGGTACTAGGAAGGTACAGCCTTCCTGAACCACCTACCCCATATTTCCCCTTGAATCTCCTGTTTTATCCCAAAATTCTGAAGTTCAGGCTTGTGCAGACCCTTGTCTGTCTCAGGAGCCAAGCTGTCTGAGCTCTACAACAAACTCCTGCCCAAAGTTAGTAGAGACATTAGGAGCCATTTCAAGGATGTTAACACCCAGACCTTCACGCATCCAATTATTTTTAAAGACATTAGCACATATCTTTCCTCTCAGTCCCTCATCTTACTTCTCAATTTGTCTTCATAAACTCTAATTGTTATTAACCCTTTTTCACAACCTGGAACATTTGAAACGCCCTCTCCTAACTTTTCCACGTCTGGTCCCTGCACTAGGTGTAGCAAACAAATACAGAGAATAAAGTAGACAATGACAGTTCATATTAGCCCATTAATCACTAGAAGTTCTTGTCTGTGATTACTGAGAGCTATATCCCATCCTTTTCTTCCAGTTGAGAAGTCTAAATCTCCATGGCTTTCAAGACTTTGACTTGAGTGTGATGGGTCCACCTGTGTTCAGCTGTTCTGGCTGCTGTCTTTGCAGTTCTGGTTGGATGGTAGGAACAGCAAAGTCCAAAGGCCGAGTCTGTGCTAACTGGTGTTATAGATGAAGTGGTTAATTCATGCATTTATAAAATATATTCTGTAAAACCAGGGATACAGTTAATATCTCAGGGACCAACGGGGATTGCAACACATCCCGCTGGACTACCAAGGGCAGTACAAAGACATTAAAGTATGTGTACACAAGCGGGGATACTCAGTATCCAAACATAGTAACAACTAGCAAAAGGGGAAATCTCCCTCCCTTAGTATATTGGTATATGTTACACACACGAGGGGACCGATGTCAAAGTAAGAATATATTGAACATAAAGTAAAATCCAAACAAATAAAGCATATTTAACAGACGCTTTTTCCAAGGGGGAGTTTGAAACTTCCACAGGGATAACGTCAGTTGCACCTCAAGACCGGGTGGAGAACAACAGCTCTCCTCAACAATGGTGGTGGCCAACGACCCTCTCTTCACACCTACTGGACCGGACTGATAACGAGACAGAACCATCACCGAGTCGTTGGCCCCCACAATGGACTGCCCGGAAACTTAATCAATTTCATCAACTCTCCTGGAGAACCTTTTCTGCAGAGCGGAGACCGACTATCAACCACGATGAAACCTGTACACACTGAAAAGGACACCTTTGTTATACCCTGGCCCTAGCCCGAGGCTATCTAAAGGGTATAAAAATAGAACAGACAGACAAACAAATCGTGGACAGAGGAGGCTGGCGAGAGAGACGTGTGCTTCTCTGTTCACCAGTGTTGACTCCCGGGCTCAACACTTCCCCATTTTGCTCGTAGTCTTTTTGTCCTAAATTTCTGTAATCAATAAATCCTTTTTATACTAAATTCTAATTGGTAGCTCGTCTATAACACTGGGCTTCTTGTCAGAGATTTCAGGAGACATGGTATCCGGGCCACATACTGGTTTAAATATACATCTCCACCTCCCTGTCGCATTGAAAATTAACAAGCTAAGAATCCCAAACAATTCAAAGGGGAAAAATTGAAAATTCCCCATGCGTTTGCCTCTTATTATTGGCAAAGCCAATGGCAAAAGCCACATGCATGGCTTCTTAGTTTCTGTCCCCAGCTTCAAAGGGTGTTTCTTTATTCCTTCATTCATCCTTTCTACTTGACCTGAATTCTCAGGGTGCCAGGGGTATGGAGGTTCCACTGATACCTCAAAGCTGTGTAAATTTTTGAAGGATCCCCCTGTAAAATGAGTTCCTCTGTTCAAGTCCACTGCCTTCACAATCCCACATTCAGAAATCATTTTTTAACTGATCAAATAGTTGCTGAAGTGGCTAGAAACTTCTCTGACCACCCTGTCAGCCGGCATACCACTACCAGAGGATTTCTAAGCCCTCTTGCCCAGGGTATCTCAGCAGAATACACCCCACATCCCTGGAAAGGACATAGAGCCCAGGGTCATTTCCCTGCCTTGCAATCCCCCTTGTAGTCTTGGCTATTAACTAGGGTGGCCAGGCACCCCTTAATAGCTCGTTCTGCTAAAACAAAAAGACCCAAGGCAGTACATCTTAAAGAACGTCTTTGCCAATTCTCCAAAGTCCCAAGGTCTCCCCCCATGGAGTCCTCCCAACACCTGCAGGGTCAAAGGCATCATGTTTATTGTCTTTTGTGACTAAATTGTCCCTTCTTTCTTCTGCCCTACTACCTTTATCTCCAACTCCTCTGGTGGAAAAGACAGCACCACCACCACTGGTTCCCCCCCTCCCCCTGGCAGCAGCTGAGTCACAAGGGACCTCTGGCAGAAGTGCTGCTTTCTGAACATCTCCATTGGCCAGTTGATTACCTATTGTCTCTTCTGAGTACAGTGCCTGATTGTCCCTTAACAGCTCTTATTTCTACCTCTTTTGGTACATTCACCCCCTCCAACAGATGAGTAATTGAGCTCTCATGAGACAATGCTTTTTTCTGCCAGTAAATAAACCTCTGTCCTCACAGATTTCCAAACTCATACCACTACACATGCATACTTGGAATCTGTAACTAGTCACTACCTTGCCTTGATACACTTTGCAGGCTTTTACCAAGGCATGCAATTCTGAGGTCTGTGCTGACCTGTGCACGGCAGCCCCCTGGCCCTTCTTGCAACTCCCTTCCCTTCACTAGAGTACATCAGGTAACTCGTTTTTCTCCCACCTTCCCTGAAGACTCATTAATAAACACCTTTTCTCCATTCGGCAGAGAGGTCCTGCAAATCCTTCTCAGCTCTGGTCTGGACATCTGTTACCTGGATACAGTCACAAGCCTCCTTTAAGGCTCCTTTCTCTGGACCAGTTAAACAGGAGGCTGGATTCTCAATTCTAAATCCTCCTGTTCCATTTCACACCATAACAGCCTAGTGCCAGTTGAGAGGAATGACAAGATTTGTCTTTACAAACAAGTGATGGGTCTGCTGGTAGGTAAAACTAGCACTGAGAGATGAGACACTGGGAAGGATTCTACTGATTGATGAATGGAAAAGAAGATATTTGCCTGTTATAAATGCATATTATATAGTTGGCTTTTCGCAAATATTGAGATGAATGCTATATGTATAATTTGGGAAGGTTGTACTGTATTTTCTTTTATTAATAGAGTTTAGAAATGTGATGAATGTATATTTTCTGATTGTAACATAGTGTTAAAGTAAAGACTGGGGGGTTTTTTTCTTTGTAACATCTAAACTGGCCAAACCAGAAGGTAGGAGGAGTCATCCTGCATTCCTGCATGAAGATTGCTGAACCTCCGTTATCAAGTAAGGAAGATGACCACAACTTTGAGAGAAGAATTTATGGGACCTGTGCTATCAGACAGAATGGAGCCACCCGCAGATGGATTTACCAGATAAAATGATTGGGGGCAGTTGAAACTGAACAAAGAAAATTGTACCCAAAAGAAATGTTTGAATCATACATGTGAATTTGTAAATATGTAACAGGCTGATACTTTTAAGCAACAAGATTTTGTTAGCAGGTGTGCTGGCTGGCTTGGTGCCAGACACCCTCGGCCGAGTCTTGCATTAGTCTGTCTCTTAATTGTCTATTTTTTATTTTTATAAAACTTAGAAATTTTTCTAAAAAAGTGAACCTCTGCATGAGGTTTTTCACATTGCCTTTACAAACAGACTCTAGGTTTGCTGATAAATGAAACTGGATATTGAAAGATGAAATAAACAATGGGGAAAACCCGTACCAATTAAAAATTAGGGGGGTTATACATTAAAACGGGAATCTTACGTCTTAGGCATTCTGGGAAGTCTGTACCTCTCAAGTACCTCAGCCAATGGAGAAAGAGAGAGGGAAATGCAGCTGGGAAATTAGGATAAAATTTGCATCCTCCAAAAATTTGAGAGACCCCAGGGGAAATGCCCCATGGCCCCTCCCTTTTTTTGAAGAAAGTAAAAGGACTCCTTTGTCTCCTATTTGGACATAAACCTCTGGCATTTGAGGATTAATTTTCCCAACACAGTCATCCACCTAGAACTTGGTGCCAGCCTTTAACAATCCTGCCATGAATTATAATCAAAGCCATGGCTGCACAACTCTGCAGACAACAGAGCCTCAGTTACCCTTAGAGCAAACACCCCCTCGATTTACAAACATAGAATTCCTTTTTTTACAGCACCAGAATTCCTTTGGCACAGCCCTGTACCAGAGGACTACACCACACACTACAATTCCAGGTGCCTTCAGCACAACCCAAAGTCAGTAGAAATAGCTCATGCATTCTCTCTGTTCAGCAAATTCTTTCACCATTCCTAAATTTGGGCATGGGATCACCAGAAAAAGCAGCACTCCCAAAGAGTATTTCCACATTCGTGAATAATTCACACAGGAGAAATCAGTCTTTGCAACCAGTTCACATACAATTCCAATTCCTTTTCTGGGCCTGGGAGAGCTAAAGCTGGAGCGTTAATCAACCTTTCTCTTAATTTGCTTAAGTTCTGCTTTCCTACTGGTCTGTATATAACAACATTGGGACTATCCTGGGTTAAAAGCCACAGAATAAAAAGTCCTTAATCCAGGTCTTGTAATACCCTATGAATCCTAAAAATTGTTACAGCTTCCCTTCAGTCCTGGGCAACAGCGCCTCCAAGACTCCTTGAACCCCATCTGGGCCAACACACCCCAAGCTTTAAGTCAAAATGCACCAAATGTTCAACCTTTCTCTCAATCACCTGTGCCTTTCCTTCAGATACTCCAAGCCTCCCTGCAGGCACAGAGTTTGTGGTGATTGGGAATGAGGCCGCAGCCAAGCCTCATCCCTAACAGGCTACAACTGTGTGGGACAGGTGCACAGTATTGAAGAAAAAGGAACATGGAATGCTGGGGTGTCCTGACCAATCACAAAAGGGTAGAGAAGGCACACAGGTGTAATGCATGTAAGATAAGGGTATAAAAGGCTGTACTGAAAGACAATAAAGTGCTGATGCTTGGGACCTTCTTCAGCATCAGTTGTACCTCCTCCAGCATCTGGTGATCCTGATGTGATTGATGTGATAAGATGAAGCAATCCTGAGGTGATTCAAGCAGACAGCTGTGGTCCTAAGAGAGTGAGAGGGTGGTGCGCAGCTGAACTGAGCCAAGCGAACCCAGAGCCTGAAGAACTGAGCCAGGTGAACCAAGAGCTTGAAGAGCAAAGCAGGCGGGACCATGAGTGTGAACGTCCAGATCACTTTCAAACACACCACCCCCAGGTGAGCAGCTGGGAACTTAGGAATGGGGGCTCAGATACTGGCAGAGGAAGAGTCAATATTGGACATCCTGCTGTGAATATTACAAAGGAAAAGTCTTAAGTGTGAAGAGTAGGCACTACGTGCCTTGCTTATTTGGTGCAAAAGAAGTAAGAGACTGGAAGATACAATAATGAAGACTCAAATATTAGGAGAAAGCAAATTCATTCTGGACATTTTGTTACAAATTATTTTGTTATCTATTTTGCAGAAGAAGGATGCTGGATGTGGAGAGTGGGCGCTATGCACTTGGCTTATTTGCTACAAAAGAAATAAGAGCAATGCTACGCAGTGTGCTTACTTGGTATGAAGGAGATGGGATGAAGCTGTGCAGTTTGTTTATTTGGTGTAAAGGAGGGGGCTTGGGAGCTAACATACAAACTGCCTTTTTTATTAAATATGGGAGAGTACCGGCTGCACTTTCACTCCTGCCACTGCCGGCCGCTCCCTGCAGGCGTGGTGGAGCGAGCCCTGCATCCGTCTGCCAAGGTGTGGCTGTAGTCCGGTGGGGTCCCGGGGAGGTTCTGGGTTCCCCCTGGATGCCAGTGGGCATGGTGGGACATGGAAGGAGCGTGGCAGGAGTGGTGGAGTGGCTGCAGCAGCAGCCAGTGCTGTGGCAGCAGTGTGGCCCCAGAGGAGTGCGGGGGGAGGTTTGCTGAATGCCTGCTGCACGAGAGCTGGAACAAAAACAACTTTTTAGAGCTCTGAGAGGCGGAGTCAGAGCTGCACAGAAAGCACGTAAGAGAGGCTTGCATTAATGAATAAATGCAACAAAAAGTGAAAAAGGAACAAGAGAATTTATTAAAGCAGCAGTGGGGGCTGAGACAGAATAGCTCTATTGTTCGATACCATGAGTTTGTTTACTGGTAAAACATATGTATTATGTTTGTGAATTGCAGCAAGATCAGGACAACACAATCCCAGGTGGAGCATGTTATAAGTTATGGCAATAAAAAGTGATACACTAATGAGCCAATGTAAGTGAATCACTGATTTATTAAATAAGCCAATTAAGCAAGTGGCAAAGTGAGCAAAAGAGCGCTGGGCGGCTGGGGAAGTCTCCTGCTCCTCCAACGGCTCGCTCTGTAAATACGTCATCGCCCCATATTTATACAGTTCAGTTCTCCCTGCATTACGTAGTTTCTAGTGTCTTCTGCGTTGTTTCTGTGACTGCTCAGGCTGTTGTTTGGGGGTCGTAACCTGCCTGGTGGTCGTTGGGCTGAAGGCTGTGGAGTCTTCCTCAGGTGTCCACAAGAAGGCTTTGGCTTGGCAAGCATCCACAGGAGGATCTTTCTCAGCATGTTCTAAGCAAACTTTAGCATTTTCTACTGCTACATTGTATTTACAGCATGACCCTGTATTACTATATTACCATTGTTACCATAGTCACTAAAACTTCATTTATCATTGTTACCATAGTTATTAAATTCTTGTGACTTTCTGTGTGGACACCAGATTTGATGAACAAAGTTAACCCTTTACTTATTACAATCCCCCTTTTCTATTTTGTCCTAATTTTGTTATCAAATTGTTCAAATTGTTTTATTGTTTCCCTAGCTCTTTGAAGCCTGGGCTCTCTCTCTTCTTTTATACTTATCCATATTGTTGTCAAACTAACAAAAGGTGTGCTCCTTCCAGCCTCCCTTTAACTATGGCAATGAGTTTGTTAAAAATGCATGGCCCAAAAGTTAGTCCTAAAATTAACAAAAGCAAAGGACCTGCTATTGTGGGCAACAATGTTTTTAACCATGGTGAATAAAAGGTTGGTGAAATACCCTTAAAGCCAAGGTTAGGGGAAAATTACAATTCAAAAGGTATATCATATGAGTTGAGAGTGCTGGCATCTTCTTTTTAAAGTTTTTATTAAAATTCCAATTCCTTGTTGCCTGGGCCAGGGTGGTCCTTTGTTTTATAATGTGAGGGGTGGTGTACTGTTTACATCCTTTAGAGTCCCAATTCAGCACGCCTCTGCATTCCACTGCCTACTCTGTTGCTTTAGAGCAGCAGGGTTTTTGTGTCTTCTCAGCAGCAGTCGTGTCTGTTAAGGGTTCTCTTGCTCCTACTTTGTCGGAGCCTGAAGGCGTCCCAATTTTCTGCTTTTACCTGAGGAGCCTGACACTAAATGTATGGTATTTGGTACCTACACAGTTTCCTCACAATTTCAGGGTTGTATTCCCTGGGTTCATCAGCATGGACACACCCCTTTTCAGGATTTATTCGCTCAGCAAAAATAGTCCACCACAATTCAAAGTCTTTTATAATGTGCCTGGTTGCTACCCCCACCCTAAGCATTTGCTCGGTCAATTTTCTTTCCCTTATATAGCACTGCTCACAGACATCCCTAGGGGGATAGCCATAATGATAGTGGGTCCCCCAGCTCTCTAGACACAATTCACACTTAAAACATACAAAGGGGGAAACAAATACAATTTTGAGTTTCACAATATACAGTTTCAATCTCACTCATTTGGTCCGTTCTTTCCTCGAAAAGTTAATTTTAGTCCATCACAGGGTTGATTCACCTCCCACTCTTCTTGTTTCAAAGGTCCTTTAACTCTGCTGGCATGCATCCATCCTCTTTCAGCTGTAAAACAAGAAAAGGTTCTTCCCGGGGGGCGGGGGGGGGGGGGGGGGGGGGGGGGGGGGGGGGGGAGGAGAAAGTTTCTTTCCAGGTTTTTATTAGGACTTTATCTCCTGGCTTTATGGAATGCATTATTATGTCTAAAGGTGGTCTCTGAGTTACCATTCCCTGTTTGCACAATTTTTCCCTCCTTGCCATGAGCTGAACAACGTAGGGCTTTAAATACTTATCCTCCAAAATAAGGTGATCAGTTGGCATCTCTAAGTTATAGGGCATGCCATATAACATTTCAAAGGGGGAAATCTCTATGTCTGTACGGGGTTGAGTTCTAATATTCACCAAAGCTAAAGGTAAACACTTAACCCATGACATTTTTGTCTCTAGCATAAGTTTTGTTAATTGCTTTTTTATTTCCCCATTCATTCGCTCTACTCTTCCAGAACTTTGTGGATGCCAGGGAGTATGGTATTCCCATTTGGTCGCCATTGCTGCTAAATCTTCTTTAGCAGTCCTGGAAGCAAAATGTGGGCCTCTATCAGA
>VYXD01008450.1:3366-23940 GCA_013397195.1 Hylia prasina
AAAAGAAAAAAAAAAGGGGGAGAGAGAGAACAGGGAGGGAGGGAAGGAGGGATCAAAAATTAAAACAGTGTAGAGCAGTCACTACATACAAAACGTATTTGTTTACTGCCCCATAAGGCTGAGCTGGTTTCTTGTCTTAGGTACTTTTTCAGAAGATCTGCATGGAATTCTACAACCCATAGTTGCAGCCAAAACATGTGAAAGTGAGAGAGAGAACAACAAATTGGCTGTTGCCCTTTAATGCCTTCTCACAGATTCATGAGTGATCCCTAAGAGGATTAGGACCAGAGTGATCTCCTCTCTAATGGGGTGTTTGAATGTTTGTTCTTAACGCATTGACAAAAGATGAGCAGTTTTAGTTAGAAGCTGGTGGTTAGGCTCACTCTCAAAAAAATGGGATGGCTAAGTGCATGAGAAGATATTGTGGGTTTCAAAGCCTTTTTAAGGCTTATTCCCAAATTCTGGTAACATCCAGTCAACACCCAGCACCCACAGGTGCTGCCTGTCATTGTATATAATTTTTGCTGGAGACAAAGGAAAAAGTTCTCCCTCTGGAATACTTGGGTCAGAAAATTCTGCAGCAAAAGCAACACCAGTGAAAATTAATTGATCTTGCATTTCATCTCTTGGCATCTTATAAATGTCATCTTGGTAATATGATTAGAATAGAGGAATTCATAATCCTAGTTTATTATGTGATTATGAGAGCTGAACAGGGAATTTAGTACATCTGGTCTTATTCTGTGTTCATAGTTACTGAACAGAACAAACAGTTTTCATTTCTCTGAAATGAACAGGCTTTGTGTCAGCCTAAAACAATTTGTTTAGCTTTTCCAGCTGCACTAAAATCAGAGCTCTCAGACAGTTTGAGACTGGTGTTCTCCAGTTCCTCCAAAGCCAAAGTAAGACCAAGTTACTCTGTAAGGAAGTGCCAGTGATATTCTGAAGACATAACTTCAGTTGCTATAGCTGGATCAGAAAATGAGCTGGATTTACTATGTAGGACTGTCCAGGCACAGAGCATTTACCTCTAACCACAGGCAAACAGTTGAGCTTGTCAGGGTGTCAAGCAAGCACTACAAACTGTTGTCAGTAGCCAAGCCAAATAGATAATTAGGAAAATTCAACTCATTTATGCTCAAATGCAATACAATCCCACCTCTGTTCAGTGATATTTACAGGATTGAGACTAGAGGGCTTAATTATATAGAGGCTTAAATCTATAGAGGCATTTTGCTCTTTCTACTGCCAGATTAGTAAATTAACTCATATTTTAACAAGCGTTTCAAGTTATCTGATTTCCCTGAAGTTCCTGGTCTCATGGCTCTTATGCAAATTTCTAATCTGGTGTTATTTATTCCCATAATGATGCTGTCTTCCATGAACACAAAGTAATTTTTCTTCTTTGTTAGTAGGTGTATATTTTTACAGCACTGTAATTCTTGTGTCTGGAAATGCTATGGCTGTATGGATTTTTCTATGTTTTTATCTGTTAAGTGTGTTCATTTGTTGGAGACAGAAAAACGCCATGAACTCACTGAGGGTCATCAGCAAACAGCAATGAGCTTACTATGGCTGCCCTTTTATAGGGGGTTTGAATTTCCTCAGTTTAGATAACTATTTGGTTGGGATCTCTCTCTCTCTGCCCAGATCTCTGGCCAGTGGTGTTTCTGCATCTAGGCTTGAACAGGGTTGGCTGAGGTCTATTTGAGTTCAAATCTATCCTATCATTGTTCACTTCTGCTCTAGAACAGACCAGGCTAGCTGAATTGGGTTTGTATTATGTCCAGATTTATCTTGTCCAGCTGCAGACTAGGTGTACTGTGACACCCACTGCTGAAAGAATTTACTGTTAAATGTCAATATATGTGAAAACTCACACTGTCATATCAGGACACATCCCCAGCAGAGAAACATGCAGTTCTCTACACACACCAAGACAAAGGCCCGATCTCCTCAACAGCTTACTAGATGAATTGGTGGAGGCCTCAGGTAAATCACTGAGAAATTTTCCTGGGCTTTTTAACAGCTTTGTTAGAACTGTCATGAAGTTTCAGCACTACTGTACAAATCTCTGCCTTCCTTTTCCACTCTTTTTGCAAGTATGCAGTAAAGTCCTCTTTTCTTCCTATACTTTTTTACTCCTTTTCTTGAAAATAGAAGTCCAGGGTCTGATCTTTTCTATGGTGGTATATAACACAGAGTCTCATGCTTAGGATACAGTAGCTTCACTGGAATTGAGAATTTCTTCTATCACAGAAACTTTAATGATTAAGTAAGAAACCAAACAAACTGATTAAAGCTCCATCAACATGGGAATTGAGATTTTTGATGTCAAATGGATTTCACACTACATGAGTGATTTGCAAAATCTTAGGGATTTACAAGGATAACACAGAATGCACAAACCCTCAAACACCAAGGTGAGGGATTCTAACCTCAGAGTTACCTTGAGTATGTCCTGACCAGTGGTTCAACTCCAATGGTTTAATTCCTTTTCAGAGCAAAAGGCAAGAATATGCTTCATTTCCTCCCTGCATTTGCTAGCTTTCAATTATTACCCATGAATTTTGCAATATTTTTTTACTACTCCAGCAGATCTGCAAATATATTCAAGCCTGTTTAAGATTTTAAGGTGGTTTTTTTGGTGGGTTTTTTGTTTGTTTGTTTGTTTGTTTGGGGGTTTTTTTGTTTGTTTGTTTGTTTTTTGTTTTTTTTTTAACCCAGAGGAAATGAACGTGTATTCAGCTACCAGTGTAGCCAAAAGGACATCTCCAAGTGTCTCACAGACAGGTATCTCCATCTTATGTGAATTCACAGTGCTGCATATTGAAAATAACATACATTGTTATCAATGTACCAAAGGTCTTTGTGCAGCAAAGCTGATTCTAGATCCCAGGTATGTCATCAAGTTCTTTCCACCCACTTTTCATTTATGCTGCCTTATATAACCACAGGAAAAGCTAATCCAAATTTTACTTAATCTTTGTAAATGGAAATATAATAATTGGATTAATGCAAAAGAGAGTCAATTTGCTGATCACAAAGTTTTTTCAGCCCAATAAAAACCTGAAACAGAGAAGCAAACAACCAGAGCTCTGAAAGCCCTTAAAACCATCCTGACCGTATTAGACACGTTAGATGATGAGCATACTAATATTAGCATTGTTTACATTGGAAGTCAATCAAAGAGGAATCAAATGTATTTTGATTTGGGTTTAAATTATGAATAATTTCTACATTGATATGTCCTCTCAGACTTATCCAGTGGGCAGGTAAGAATAATAAAACTGATAGGCATTCTTACATTGTGTCCTTCCAGTAAACCAGCTTACATGATGTATCATCAATTTTTCAGAGGATTCTCACTGTTTTCTATGTGTAATTTGGAACTTTACTAAACTCTTAAATGTAGCCTTTCCTTCACTATCAACTTTGCAAACCAGTATCATGCATGTTTTAAACAGTTTCCCTGTGTTGGGCAGATTGGTGGTGTTTACGCAATGAAAACACAGTGGAATGAGGAAAGGTTTGGCTTCCATGTGTTTCTTCCCCATTCTCAGGGACTATACATACTATTGCAAATACAGTCATTATCTCAGTTCCAAATTGCTAGCATGATGGTAGAAAATTAAATCACAGCTCATGCACTTTAACTCACGAAGAGAGAAACGATTGCATGGCAATATGTTGTAGCAATTACTTCTGTAAAATGGGACAGAATTGTAACAGAAAGGTCCTGGGGAAATTGTCAAGCATGATTTAATCTGAGTCATATGATCATAAAAAGAATCTTCTGAAAAAAACTAGAAAATATGATTTCATCACCAAAAAGCAATTTCTCTTCTGTCTCCAGAGAAATTCACAAACTCAGAGAAAGGTGTCATTTATTTATGCAAAATACTTATGAGATAACGATTCCTTGCAGGTGAGGCTTTCAACAACATCAGAACAATTCCATTCATTTTACAACTGTGGATGTGGGAAAGGAGCCATCCCTCACAGTGTTCACAGACTAATGTTGAAGTAGCCAAAAGCTGAAACCATTTCTCAAGGGAAACAGGCTCAGGAGCAATTCTCCTTTAGAGAAATAAAATCATGACTTTGTATTGTAATGGTCTGTGCTGGTTTGAAAGCAAAACCAGTGAGAGACTCCAAGTCAGAAAAACAATTTAATAAGCAAAAAAAAAAATAAATAAAATAAGATAAATACAATAGTACAAAAGATCACTGACAGAGTCAGAATACATCCTGACACCCTGTTAGTTAGGATGGTGGCAGCAGTCCAGATGAAGGGGTCTTGTTGAAGCAGTGATCCTGTAGAAGCTCTTGTCCTCTGGGAATGCAGTGGGTAAGGGCTCCATGCTGTCCCAAATCCCAGATTGTATTCAGGTGGGAATGCTTGGCTCCCCCCCGCCCCGGTGGAGCACCTCACAATGGGCTGATACGATGCTATAAGTCATGCAATGGGCTCTTGATGGCCCATTAAACAGAGACAGCTCCTGGAGGGAGTTATCTATGAGTCATGGGGCAAGGCATTGATGGGCCATTAGCAGAAGATAAGGGAAACACTGCCCCACCTGGTTTCAACAGCTCACGAAGATGGTGATAGAATACATACTTTGGGCACATCTTACATTGTAACCTAGGACACGGTCCAGAGACCATCACAAGGTGTTACACAGAGACCTGAAAAAATCAGAAACAAATATCTCCCAAGTATGTGAACAGCACAGATAATTGTGGAGGATGTATTCTTGCATATGCTTTAGCTTACCTATGACAACAGGACAGAAAACGAGGAGCATGCAAGACAGCAGTGTCACCTCTCAGAGAAAGAATAACCACCATCATAAACTGCAGACTACAATCCTCATTAAGCAGGAAAGAAGCTGGGTATTTTATTCAAATAACTCAAATAAATTCAAATCATAACGCCAGGAAATCATACTATTTTTCCCTAGTAGGTCTTTCCTACTACAGCTGTTTTGTAACCCCACTTCTTAATTTCTGTGTTTTTCCTCTAACAGCTCTTAGAGCATTATAGACATCAAAGTCTATAAATTAGGCCCTCAGCTGAGCTTTCTCAGAACTGACTCATGCTGGAAACTGTATTTTATATAGTTTCCTACACAGCTTGGGAAGCAAAAACTGTAATTAACTTTGGTAATTAGAATTGGAATATTGCAATAACTCTCCTCTGAGAAGTACATTTACCATGAAATTATTAATCTTTGGAGCCTGTTCTTGCATCATCCAATTAATTCATTGACAACATTGTCATGGTCCATATATAGTCTTAAAAAATGAAGCTCCAGAACACCGCAGTCTCAACGATTAATGAACAACAACCTGGCATCAGGTTTTAATAATGGTAGACATTGCATTTGAAATTTTTATATGAATAGTAATAAGGCCCAGCTTCAGTACCCTGTGGTAATTAGGAGATGAATCTGGCAGTAAAGCTTTTATTACTTGTTGTGGAGGACAAATTCCTCCAAAAATGGGGACATGTGAGCAATCCAGTATATCTGGAAGAATAGGCCTGTAACCATCTCAAGGGCAGCAGAAGATGCAAAGTCATGTACAAGGAGGAACAAAAGATACAGAAGTCACATATGAAGAAGAACAAAAGATGGTACCGAACTCCAGGATGTGAGAACTGGATAAGAACCAGAAACAAGGACTGTGCAATCTGCCACATGTGCAAGAACAATCAACCAGTCAGGGCTAAGGGGCTAACACATGCTTTTAGGATGCAACCAATTGTGAAGCACCTTGTAAAACATGATTAAGTCTAAAAACTGCATAAAAGAGACTGTTACTTTGCAATAAACGGCTCACTTTGATCATATTGATCATGGAGTGATGTCCCATTCTTGATTTCTCCCACAACTTATAGTCATATACTCTTGGGTCTTTGCACATTCACAAGAGAGGAGACCTTGATATGTTTTCACAGTGCCATTTCCAACACCTCATGGGTTTGCATGTGAGCTGCCCAGTGCTGACTCTTATCTCTTCCAGCAACATTCCCACACTGGCAGTGTTAAGGAAAGGCTGCCCAGAAAGCCCTTGGAAGGATGCAAGTGCTGCTGGCACTGGTGACAATGAGATTGTCATACTGGGCTGCAGGAGAAGCAAAGCAAAGCCAGGGCTGAGACGTCTCAGAAGTTTCTATAGGAATCATACAGATATGTTTGCCTTAGCCGTTTCAAAATTTAAACTGGGCCGGAGTTTTGAGTCAAAGTCCCATGTTTTAATAACATTTTTAACCAGAATTTTTTACTATGTTTTACCAGAATTTCCAAGATTCAGAACACCCACCATTAGACATATGCAGACAGCACAGTATCCAGTCTTTGAACATTATCCAAACAGGCACCACACTTCAAATCTGTGGCATCTCTTTTTTGTGTATTAGCTTTCTTTTTCTGTCTTTTCCAGGGAAATTTTCTTTTTTCCCCCAGGAATCAAGCTGCCATAGTCCACAAAGAACAGAAAAGGGCTTCCTATTCTTGGCTACTACACAAGCTTGGCAGTTCTTCAACAGATAAACAAACAAATGAACAAACAAATAAATTTAATAAAGGGATAAAAAAGCAATAAGGATGATGAAAATACAAAGAAGTCAGTCACTGCAAGTTAAGAAGTGGTCTAGGCAGCATGGATCACATATTATCACATTATGTCAGGAATCCTCTAGCTCTTTCCCTTTTTAGCAACACTTTGTATGAAATGTTGCAGTTGAAAGAAACTGCAAGTGATCCTCTCAAGCGTCCAAACAGCAATACAAACTTCTGTTTGGTTTCAAGGTGGAAATGGCATCCAGATTTTGAGAAACAGGAAAGGCATCTTTAGCGGAACGATACAGATTTTATCTGGATTATTAAAGCAATTTCAAATCTTCTGCATGTTTTCAGGAAAAAGTTTGCATTAATTTAACAAAGTTGGTATAAATTAGAAAAGTTGTTAAAATTAGTGGGCCACCTTTTTTCAGATGGGCTGGTCTTAATACTAAACCCACTCTTTAAAGAGAAAACAATAATATTAAAGGCCGAGACTTCTTACAGGGGTTGGAAAAATTCTTACATGAAACATGTCTTGAAAGGATTAAAACTTCACCAGAAAAAGACCCAAGTGCAAATTCCTGACAGCACAATATTTCTCTTGAAAGTGCATATATTTGGAAATAAAACCATTAGTAAGTTATGTATTTCCCTTCTATGTTTAAGAAAGGAAGCAGCATTTTTTAGGTTGATACTGATTTTCTAAGCTACCTTTAATACTTGAAAAAATGCACTAGGAAGTCAAAAGAAAACACTAATATTTCAATTTTCTCAATTTTCTTTCTGTCATTGTTTCATTTCCTTAACTGAATACCTACACTTGGATAGAAACATACACACATATCTGTATGTACACCAACTCTTTTAAGTAAAGTTCTGATATTTTGGTTTTTGTGCCACTTTACTCCTGTTACTGAGACGTCATGCTAAAGTTACACTTCAGGTAGTGTATGTTGCTTTTAATTAAATTTATGCTGTTCCTGCCTTCACCCTGCTTAGATACCTATCATAATTGAACATTACTTTTAATACAGCCTCTGGAATAAATGGATATATTGACTTTTTTATTATATTATTTGCCTTTTTAATATGATGGAAGAGACATCCCCAAGAAAATAAATAATCTAAATTGATTTTAAAATAAATTATTGAAATATAAACTTCTGTGAAGGAAAACTTACATGTTATTTTGAAAGTGAAATAGCTTGTAACAAAAATATTTCCACTAACTATATCTCTAATTAAACTTCATTTTTGCCCTTAGAAATCAGTGTTCTCAAAACAGCATAAAAGCCATGCAGTCTAGAAAGCACTTCCAAATTTACTAATAGCCACAATCATCTATGTTTTTGCAAATGAAAGTTCATCCTTGAAACTCCTCTCAGTCTCAAGAAATGCCATTCTACGGACACCATTTCTGAAATCAGTAGTGCCAAGTCTCATTCACTTACACCACGAAATAGTCCATCAAGTACAAAAAACCGCCACAAAATCTGGAGTAGAATGGGCAGTGCCCTAAATGGTTCAAGTGAAATTTTATCTGTTTGTGTGAGAGTGATATGAAATCAGACATCATGTCATTGCTAGCATAACTTTTCAAGTGATGAGCCTTAAAGGGTAACCAGAAACCAAGGGATTGTAGAAGCCTCATGACTGCACAGTCCAGACTGCACTTTTTTTGGTCATATTTCTACAGACAGTTGAGGTTAATTCAAATTGAGTCTGAAAACCTCGATTTTCCACCCAAATGACATGATATTATGGTGGCACAGAACCAACAGCAATTTCACATACTCTGAGCCTTTTTAGAAACTACTAATTATGTGTCATATTAGCAAGACAATTGCCCAAAACTTAACACAAGACATGCTTCTTTTACTTTCTTTAATAATTTTCTCATTCCTGTCAAACTCGCTTAAAACAGACATGTTCAGAGAAAGTAATACTCCTTTCTCTTCCACATTTAGTATCAGAAGCTGTCAAAAGAAAGTTACCAGTTTCACCAAGCAGGTTCAAAGAACTACCATAATGCAAAATGTTGGGATTTCATATGCTACAAACCCCTTTTTTTTTTTTTTTTTTTTTTTTTTTTTTTTTTTTTTTTTTTTTTTTTTTTTGTGTCTAGTTTTGGTTCCACTAAAAATTCCTGATAAGCTCCTGGTAATAAGAAGAGATAAAATTTTAGGTAGATGAAGATATTAGTGCTCCCCAACAGCACTGCTATAATCGGCTTCATCATATCATGTGAGGAAAATCTTCATTTCTAGTCTACACAGTTTGGTAGCGTTAGGAAATATAGTGCACATTCAAAGCATTCTGTTTTCAGGACATGTAACATTACAAACAAACAAACTAAACAAAACACAAAAAAACCACAACCAAAACCAAACCAAAACCAAACCAACCTCCCATACAATATCTGAGTTGTAATGGACAGTTTGGGACATGGAATTACTCCTTATTTAAGACTTCGGTAAGTAGAGGTTTTCCTTGTTGACATGCTGATATTTTTGGACGCTTAAAGCCTTGTTTCTTGTAGCTTTTCTCTGGAGTGCAAAAAAGCAGGGACTAGACTTCTATTTGATGATTTTTTAAGACCTGCACATAGGACTGATATGGGCAAAAGCTGTATACAAAACCTGTGGGCACAAGCTGTGGGAGCTGACAGCCTGACACTGAAAAAAAGCTGTCATATATAGAGGCCTTTGAGATGCTTGGCCACAAAAAAAAAAGGGGAAAAAAGTGAAGGGAGAGAAAGCAAAAATAAGAAATTCCAGGACATTTCTTATGGAGATGCTGTATCTGCTGCTTAAAATGACCTTCAGTGAAGCTGTTCAGTAAGAAACTCATGTTCACTCTCCACTCTGGTATTCTAAAAATTGCACATTTCACTGACAGGTAGGGGGTTATACAAGTCTGGAGCAGTAAACCAAACTGATTATTCACACTGTAGATACCGTCCAAAGATAAACGTGGATGTTCCATTTCTTTAATTAATAGGAATTAATTATCTGTTTCTTTCAGGCAGTTTGGCTGTCTCATCCCAAGCTAAGGGCAAGGAAAGGAATAGGAAGGAACTACATCAAAATAAATATGTTCAAAAGAATGCAAATTCGTTGTGATATTCTCCTTATATGCCTTAAATCCAAAGACAGACTGCAGAGGCTATGTAAAGACTCAAACTCTAGGGTCTTTTGGCACACAAATTTTTAAGCCATACCAAAAGAAGACTTGCAATGAATCACAGCAAATCACAGCTGAAATTCTGCAGAAAGGCTGTTGCAAAGCCATGGCCTCTACTTTGCTCCCCCATTTTCAGTTCTGAATAACCTGACCTGTGGAAAGTTTTGCTTTTGCAGAAAAATTTAGGACAAACCCTCACACAACCTAAATCCACAGACACTGTTCTGCAACTCAGAGCAGGGGTCTCTGCTGCCCTACAGGGTGTTTTCAGTGATTCTGGCTCAGAGCTCTGTGTCTGCTTGGGGGGAAAAAAAAAATAAAATAAAATTAACAGGAGACTGCCTAAAGGCAGAGTTCTCCTTACATGTTCTGCCTGTTTTCCCTTCCTACACACAGAAACAGGGTGGTGACTTCAATATGTCCCTGGCCTTTCAGTGTGGTTAAACTGCCACTGTTAGACCACAGCGTGGAGGTAGGCTGGTGACAGCATCTCTGACCATGTGAGGATATTAGAAAGGCAGGCAGTCATGTGGAAAATGAATGTGCAAGAACAAAAACCACTAGCAGAGATTAAAATAAAGCTAATGAAGACCAGGAGCTTCTGAGAAATATGCCTAGAACCATNCTGGTTAAAATGACCTTCAGTGAAGCTGTTCAGTAAGAAACTCATGTTCACTCTCCACTCTGGTATTCTAAAAATTGCACATTTCACTGACAGGTAGGGGGTTATACAAGTCTGGAGCAGTAAACCAAACTGATTATTCACACTGTAGATACCGTCCAAAGATAAACGTGGATGTTCCATTTCTTTAATTAATAGGAATTAATTATCTGTTTCTTTCAGGCAGTTTGGCTGTCTCATCCCAAGCTAAGGGCAAGGAAAGGAATAGGAAGGAACTACATCAAAATAAATATGTTCAAAAGAATGCAAATTCGTTGTGATATTCTCCTTATATGCCTTAAATCCAAAGACAGACTGCAGAGGCTATGTAAAGACTCAAACTCTAGGGTCTTTTGGCACACAAATTTTTAAGCCATACCAAAAGAAGACTTGCAATGAATCACAGCAAATCACAGCTGAAATTCTGCAGAAAGGCTGTTGCAAAGCCATGGCCTCTACTTTGCTCCCCCATTTTCAGTTCTGAATAACCTGACCTGTGGAAAGTTTTGCTTTTGCAGAAAAATTTAGGACAAACCCTCACACAACCTAAATCCACAGACACTGTTCTGCAACTCAGAGCAGGGGTCTCTGCTGCCCTACAGGGTGTTTTCAGTGATTCTGGCTCAGAGCTCTGTGTCTGCTTGGGGGGAAAAAAAAAATAAAATAAAATTAACAGGAGACTGCCTAAAGGCAGAGTTCTCCTTACATGTTCTGCCTGTTTTCCCTTCCTACACACAGAAACAGGGTGGTGACTTCAATATGTCCCTGGCCTTTCAGTGTGGTTAAACTGCCACTGTTAGANAGGAAGGAACTACATCAAAATAAATATGTTCAAAAGAATGCAAATTCGTTGTGATATTCTCCTTATATGCCTTAAATCCAAAGACAGACTGCAGAGGCTANGGCAGTCATGTGGAAAATGAATGTGCAAGAACAAAAACCACTAGCAGAGATTAAAATAAAGCTAATGAAGACCAGGAGCTTCTGAGAAATATGCCTAGAACCATTAAAGGTCTAAATTCCTACATGAAAAATGTTAAACACTGTTCCTTAAAACACCATACAGAAAGAGCGTATCCGACTCCTCTCTGGTAGAAAGCTACTGAGATGCTACCTAGAAATAACAGGTAAAATACCTCCCTGAAAGCAGGAACATCATTAGCCAGAGCATAAATTCCCCTAGGATCAATATCCCACCTGGCAGATCGAGCTCAGTTGCATGAAAATTCAAAAGGAACACACATAATCCATGCTTTTTGGACTCAGAGGAATAAATATCGTGATGATGCGTGGATCATCAGCCTAGAACAAGGATATTTTCCCTGCCGGATATTTTCCCTGTCAGATATTCCATTGTTTTAAAACCAGATTCAAAGCACAGGAATACTGACACTCATTTTGTCCTCATCTGCATTTATGAAAAATATATGTGCATCTACAAACTTATACATAAAAGTATATATATGCCTATATTGATGCAAACACATACTTGCAAAAACATACTACACAAACCTGTGTCAAAATGTGAACCCAAATCTTACAGCACTATCATGCAGAATTAAGTTCCAGAAATGTTTGGACAATGCTCTCAGGCACAAGTTGTGGTTTTTTTAGGGGGTATTGCACAGGGCCAGGAGTTGGACTTGATGATCCTGGTGAGTCCCTTCCAATCCAGAATGATTCTATGATTCATTTTGCATGCAGTAGAGAAAGGATTTTACCAAGGGTTTTTTGATAGAAATGTGAATTTTTGTTTAATAACAGCAACAAAAAACATCTCTCCTCAAATAGCATAAAAAAAACTAAAGAAAAATAAGCAATTTTTTATTTTTTTTCACAGTTAGGACTGTTTGAAAAAGACACAAGGGCTTCCTTTCTTTCTTTTTTTTTTCTTTTTTTTTTTTTCTTTTTTTGCCTAGTTCTATAACAGTTCCTTACATTTATGTGCTTTGTCAATAGAGAGAGACCAGGCTGCAAAGCGTAAATGGTATTTTTGCCTAAAAGAGCACTTCCAAGATTAAAACAGCTCCTGATATTCAGCGCTTGACAGCCTAAAGGTCAGCTTCTGCAAATGGAGAAAGTAAGAAAGAGCAAACTGTCCCAGGCATCCTTGAAAGCAGAAGGTAATACCAAGGAACAATCTTTGTTCTGACAGACAGAAAGCTTGCAAGTGTTGCAGTCATTTATAAATTGGCTTTAAAGATCTTTTCACTTAGTATGTGTTGCTGTGCAATGGTAGAAATATCTCAAAAGGAAACCATGTCTGAAAAAAAGTTATGGACAAAGAAATAACCTTTTCAACATGCCATTTACTGAAGTCTTGCTGAAGTCGGATTTATTACCTAGATCTGTCTAACTGCTACATTTCTTCAGCAGGAGAGTGATTTATTCTTTAGGTTGTGCGATACTTTAATATTAATAGTCACTTAAAATGCTTTAAGAGTTTTGACTATTAAGCCTTGCTGAAGAAGATTTCAACCATCAGAAACGTGGATTTTAACTGAAAATTAACAGGCAAAACCTGATAAACTAAAAGGTGGAAAAACCCCTAAGCAAACAAAGTGTGCATTAAGATTCCCTGAGCTGGCTCGGAAGACACTGCTATCATATCAACCAATTAAAGGCAGAACTAAAAGCTTATAAAGAAGAAATCTTAGGACAATACTGAAGAAAGTAAATGCAGTAACATGCAGAAGCCATCCCTAATTAGATGAAGAATCTGGAGGCTTTCTCTGTTAGAGATGTGTCTGAAGACTTTGACTAATGCTGTAGGGCAGAGCAGCATATCTTCATAACTCTGTAACAGTCTTAGTCATCATCAGAAACCAGAAACTGTGAATTTCCACTTAATTTTGTTTGTGCTGATAGATGGAAAGCAGCTGCCAACAACACATATTAGAATATGTTCTCTGTAAAAATCTCCCTATACTTCATGACGTTAGGAACATCCTGAAAGAAACAGTTTTCACACAGAGAAAAGACAGCTCACTGAGAAGCCTGGGGAATATTTTGGGAGGTAAATAAGGGCCTTTTTAAGCATCAGCAGCTTAGGCTGATTATACATGGAGTTCTTAATAAAAGAATGAGAATTCATATAGAAATTTGAATTTCTATATGAATACAGGGAAATATATGCAACACTGATGTTATACTTTCAAAAACAAAACAAAACAAAAACAAAACAATAAACCAACCCCCCAAAAAACCCCACCAAACAAACAAACAACAACAACCAAAAAAACCCCAAACAAACAAACAAAATAACCAAAACCAAAACAACTCCACAAAGACCAGACAAAAACAGTAAAACAATGGTGGTAAATGTTTCCTAAGAATAAAATTAATCTGCATCATGCTGTAGAGTGCAGATAAGGTACTGAAGACATGATTCTGCTAAAATGGCTCAAATGGTCATCTTTCTTCATTAATAGGTTAAGTTTTAAATTAAGTGGCAACACAACAGAACCAAACTGATTTGCAATCCTATTAGCAAATCTTCCCACAATGAACAGCAGGCATCCTTAGCACAGTAATTTTGCTTGGAATTACATCCCGGCATTTTCTCATGGTCTTCAGGCAAAATTTTAACTCACTGAGGTATTCCCATTGCACTGGAAATTATTTCTCCCAGTCTTTGTTGAGGCTTCTTGGCACTATTTAAACAAATTAAATATGCATGAATTCATATTTGATGTAAAAAGTCAAGTTTTGAAAATATGTATGCATATAACACCAGTGGTATACATATCATCCATGAAATGGTTGTAGAGATGTTAGTCCAGTTCCTGAAATAAAAGGAAAAGGATAGGCAGTGTAGTGGTGTCCTTTTCTCTTCTCATTTCTTAGACAAAAACTCAGTCGACATAAGAAGTCATTTTTGAACATACGCATGAGAGTGTGATAAACTTAAACACACATTTCCTTAATACAAATTACAGCTTTGGGAAAAAAAAATCCAAGCAGGTGATTCATAATTCTTCAGGACATAATAACTGGTAAATAGGGACATTTTACTAAAAAATACAACAGCATATTTGATCAATCACATCTACAGGAAACACTTCCCAGTAGAACAAGATGACTTTTAAGGTATTTTTCACCTATGATTCTATGATCTATGTTGCCTGTCCCACTCTGGATTAAATACAAATCTGGCAAAAATCTGCTCACAACTCCTCGAAGAATTAAAATATTACAGGCATATAAGAGTAGAAATTGAAGAGGTTTGAGTCAAAAGGTATGATATCTGTAGATCTGTAAGGTATAAAATATTAGCAGAGGAGGAACAAGAATTTTCCTTATAACACTCATATTCTTAGAGAACCATCTTACAGTTGACAGAAACATATTGTTCAGAGTTCATTAGACAAGGTAAACTGGTTTCTATATCCTTTTTTTGCTTCTAGCTTCATATCTCTCCCTTGCAGTGTTTTTGGTTGTTCTTCCAACAACTGACAGGCTGCATATCTCACTTTTAAAACATTGGATATGAGCCTCTTTCCAAAAGAGATTTTCTATTCTATTCTGAAAAGCATCCTGTTGTGATCAAAAGAAAATATAATGCAGTAAGCAAAGTGAAGGTGACCATTTTGTCTTTTTTTTTCTCTTTGTTCACCTGATTACAAAGTAAAAGAAGCTCGACTGAAAGCGCCTCTCTTGTTATTTCAGAAGCAATATAATGAAAACAGCAAACTAAGATCCCCTTTCTACAAGCACTAATTGGCTTTCATTGAATGATTTCCAACAATGATTGTAAATCCATGCATAAATGCTTGTGGCAACTGTGGACTTCTAGTTTTTAAAATCCCAAGTGTAAATATGTTGCCATAATGCACATTATGCTACTGCCAGATGTTAAATGACATTGCTTTTGTTATTGCATTCACTCCTCTGTTTGTTTCCTCTGGTTTGGAAAGATACAGACTTTTGGAAAATCTCATTCTTGTGTAATTCAAGGCTGCTTGTACTCACAGTTTGGCTTCTTTGTCCTCACAAACTTCTTCATAAATATGCACTGACAAAAGCAACAAACCTACTTAGAAAAATGATATACAGACTTGGTTTTTATGTATTCTCATTAAAAAAAAACTTCACTTACACAAATCCTCTGAACTAATGGTTTAGTTGTTAATTGTGACATTGCATGCAAAAACGGTAGAGAGAGTCAAAGAGACAAATTAAAACAGAAATTCTACATGACAAACTATTTCTCTGAGTCCTGTCATGAATCACAACCTTAACCTTTCTGAAAAATTTATTGCCAACATGGGACTGAATATAAATATTTTACAGTGCCACGAATATGAACTTCAAAATTAATTAGGGTCATCCAGAATTTCTTGAAGTATTTTCTTTCAATTCAGAAGTAGCAGCAAATTTTGGATGAGAATATGGAAAACACAAACTGTTTTCTATCCAGGAGATATCATCAGATTCCCTGCACTTGTGAATGCTTTCATCTCTCTTCCATAAAGGGAGAAATGTCAACCCTGATTCCTATATGGCACAGGAATATATAGCTTTGGGCCTGAATTTCTATAGAAATTCAGGCCCAAAGCTCAGGAAACAAGAGCACCAGGAACTTTTCTTTGTCCACCACAGGCTACAAGTGCTGCACACAATGCACTTTGCTGCTTTGAAGCTTTGGGCAAAAATGAACATTGGAAGCAGGAGTGGCACATGAAGACATCACAGTCAGTTTTTTTAAACTCTGGAAAACCACTGATTTGTCAAATCAATATATGCAATGACTTATAAGTGCACTTTTGTACCCATTTAAATTAAGATAGACATTGTTTGCAAAACTAAAATGTTTGAACTGTTAAAGCCAGGCATTTCACACATCTCACCAAACTTGATAACTTGGTTATCAGGAAACTTGGTGCTCAGGAATGTGGGTAAGAACCGTTCACCTTCCACATCTGAGAGGACAGCAGCTTTCAGCTGGAATGGTCGTTTGGAGATATAATCTTCTGAGTCCATCTTAAACATAACTGTAGTGGGAGATGAAGCAGAAAGTCTTCCGTCAAACTGATGTTTCTCTTGAGTCCTTGGCAGAAAATCTTCAGCTTTTCTGGACCATCTCCCTGTCCTCAATTCTATCACTCAAGCCTCAAAGAAAAATAGAGAGAAAGGAATTTAAGTTCAAAACAATGGCAACTACAGTTTAATGCCGAAGTATTCCTCATCTATTACTAGAAGGCACTAATTAATGAAACCAATTCTTTTTATTCTCACACACAGAAGTGTGTACAAGTAGTCAGTTAAATCAGTTCCATCAATTTCTATAGCAACGCAGGAATAGAAAGCAGGATAACTCCTCTGATTTACTGACACAAGATGACCCAGTATGAGCAGGAGAAGACAGGAAATGTCACTACTAAATATCCCTGTGGAAGTGAAATTTGTTCTTACAATAATCCTAAGCACAAATTTGCTCCCAGAGTTTTTATTACCCAGTGAACACAAGTAAATGCATGTGTGTTTGTGAGGGAAGTCCATGCATCTCCTCACCAACAGATAAGTTAAAATGGGCTTGTTTGAAATGTCTATGAAATAAGATGCTGAAAAAAATCATGGTCACATAAGAGCAAAAGACTTACAGAAAACATATTATTTACAAGTGTCTACTGTAATTTTTCCAGGAATTGCTTAATAATTTTGTAATTATCTTTACCTCTAAACATGTTTTATGCACAGGACCAGGCTCTGTACTTTTGTAAGACAGTAACATCAGAATCTGACTGACTTGTTTATGCTGCTTTTGTTGTCTACATTCCAATGAAGTCAATTCATCGTAATTTCGAGTCTAAGCATTTATGGAATAGGTTTATGGATGATCTTTATGAGTACATGTAATCCTTTTTAATGATTCATTTCTTGTTCTGTTAAGAGCTTCTCCAAATTAAAATTTGATGATTTAATCAAAATCCTAGTCTATTGTTAGATGGGTAGAAGACTAAAAGCTTTGGGTTTTAATTTTTTTTCATGCTAGGGCATATTTTACTGTTGAGAGTGCATCATCTAACTGGCTTTTATTTCCTTTACTTAGGGATTTATGCAAAAGAGGAAATAATATCTCCCAACTGCATCCAAGAAGGGTTAATCACTCACCCTCTAGTAATGTGTTAATCATAACAGATTTCTGACACAGAAGAACTCCTCCTTGGGATCTCAGAAAGTTTTTCTCTCCTTTTTTTTACCCAATGTTTATAGCCCTGGGGAGAAGCAGCTGCAGGTTTTTCTTCACGTCAGTTTCAGCACATAAATACATGTGCTGGTGTTTTACATCTTGCTGAGGGCTCTGAAGTTTTGGTTATTGGATGTGACATAGAAAGAGAAGAACTGATTGATCACAACAGACGCATCACTAGTCTGCAAAAACTTGACTAAGCTGCTTTATGGATTTGACTTCAGGAAAACCAACATAGGTGTCATTTTCCTGAAAAGAGAAATACCTTTACCCAGATGAGAGCTAAGCACTTAAGCTCTGAGTGACATGGACCTGGAAATCCAACATATTTAGGAGGAGAAGTCTTCTACTCCTGCTTTAATAAGCCCATTCAAAGCCCAGTCTTCTTTCTTTATGCATTTTAGATTGTTTTTCCATACCGCTGCTGAGGGTCAGTGCTGGAATGCCACCCTTTAAATCCCCTTTGTGGTCTAATTGGACTTTGAGTGCTTGGTTACTGCTCCAATGAAAATCATTAGAAGCTAGTTCTCATTTTTAACCAGCTGTTCTCATTATCAACTACCCAATTAGTCTTTTGGTAACCCTACTTCCCATCTTATTGCATGCTTGAAAAGCTAATTTTCTTTAAACTTTGGCTATTTACAGTAATTTTCTTGATGTTTTGTCTTGAACAAATAAGCATGAAGATCAAGAGAGATCAGAAACAATCAAAGCTTCTTCCCTGTACTAACATCCTTACTCAGTTTGTTACCTCATGCAAGTCTTATTTCAATGCTTCAGCACTATTCAAGATTTTCTGTGTAAATGAAATAAATTATATTGTCATATTTTTTGTATTGTTCTGACCTCATGTCACAGTAAGGCTAAACATGAAATCATGGACTCACTAAGGTTAGAAATGAAAGGTCATCAAGTTCAGCCACTAACCCAGCGCTGCTAAGCCCACCACAAAACCATGTCCCTGAGTGCAGCATCTACATATTTTTAAAATCTCTTTAGGGATGGTAACTCTACCACTGCCCTGGGCAGCCTGTGCCAGAGCTTAACAATGCTTTGGGGAAGAAATTTCTCTTAATATCCAACCTAAACGTACCCTGGCACAACTTGTGTCCATTTCCTATTGTCCTATTACTTGGTACTTTGGACAAGAAATGAACACCTACCTAATTACAACGTTCTGTCAGGGAGTTCTGCAGAGCCACCAGGTCCCCCCTGAGCCTTCTTTTCTCCAGACTGAGCCCCTTTCCCAGCTCCCTCAGCTGCTCTTGGGACTCCAGACCCTTCCCCAGCTCCATTCCCTTCTCTGGACAGGCTCCAGCCCCTCAATGNTCCCACCCAGCCTGGTGCTGTCAGGAACTGACTGAGGGGACCCTCAATCCCCTCATCCAGACCTTTGATGAAGATGTTAAAGAGGCCTGGTCCCAGTTCTGATCCCATGGGAAACCCACTGGTGCCCAGCCCGCTGGATGTCCCTCCATTCCCCACCACTCCCTGGCCCTGCCCTCAGCCAGTTCTTCACCCGGAGAGCAGGGCCTGGGCCATGAGCAGCCGGTTTCTCCAGGAGATGCTGTGGGAGAAGGTGTCAAAGGCTTTGTAAAGTCCAGGCAGACACATCCCCAGCCTTTCCCTCACCCCCTGAGCAGGTCACCTTGGCACACGAGGAGATCAGGTTGGTCAGGCAGGACCTGCCTCCCCTAAACCCAGGCTGGCTGGGCCTGATGCCCTGGTTGTCCTGTTCCTGCTGCTGATGGCACTCAAGGTGATCTGCTCCATGGCCTCCCTGGCACTGAGGGCAGGTCACAGGCCTGTAATTCCCCGGATCCTTTTTCCAGTCCTACTTGAGGTTTGTCATCATATTTGCCAGTTAACTGAGACCTCCCTGGTTAACCAGGGCTGATTAAAAATGATGGAGTGGTGCTTGGTGAGCTCTTCTGCCACCTTCCTCAGCATCCTTTTGGGAATCCTCTTCAGCCCCAAATGATTACTGTCATACATAGTATTTAGTACAAACACTCTTTGGGGGAAACGAAACTAAGCAAAACAAAACAAAACAAAACAAAACAAAAACAAAACAAACAAAAAAAAAACCAAAACAAAACAAAAAAAATTTCATAATGTTTTCAAGGGTTTTCAGTCATATATCTGGTGTTGCTGCAGATAATTAAAGACAGTTGTTAGACTGAAGTAGAGTCTCAAAATATGGCTCCAGTCACTCACATGAATTTCTCTCTGTCAGTATGACATCTATATTTCATCACAGATTAAAAAAAAACAAAAACCACTTTTCAAGTTTGTCAAAAAGAATAGTTCTTAAGATACTTCCTAAACCTTCCAGAAACTTCCAGAAACTAACGCAAGACCACAAATAAAAAACTGTAGAGTTTGCCAGATTTAAAATAACAAAAAGACCATTTATTGACAACCCATTATGCAGACTTTGGAGATCGGTTGTCTCCTTCGCAATTTTTCTTTCCACTGGCACCTTTAATGAAGGTTCAGCTGTAAGAGACTTGTTTTTTTACCAACTAAAACATCATGTACAAGTCCTAAGCAGAAGTTCAGCAGAGAAATCGTCACTTAAACATCAGTCTCAGTGATGCTTGCTCTGGTATCTGTCCTTGTATATCTCCCTAATTTTTCCCTCTCCCAAAACCAACTGAAATAACAATGAAGATAAAAAGAGACTACCAATTGAACCAGCAAGTTCAAACTATGAACTATTAAGTATACTCAAAGCTCTTAATCAAGCAGAAAACAAAATCCTGTTGCCTTCAAAATGAAGTTCCTCTCTGTTATTCATATTACTGAAGTCTGTTGAGAAAGGGATCTCTGCACTGTAACTCCAGCTAAGGCACACTATTAAGAACCATTTCTGATTATACAAATACATTCTGTATTATATAAAGCTGTAATCCCTCTGGATTTCTAGAAAATATGTTTTCGTACATACACCAATATTACATTAAATT
>VYXD01008480.1:0-38883 GCA_013397195.1 Hylia prasina
AAAACCAGTTAAAAATATAAAATGTCAGAAACACTACTGATGACGAAAAACTAAAGGAAGCATGGATGACTAGCATGGCTGCCAATAGTAAAAGAGAAAAGAATATTGATTTTAAAAGCCTGAAGTTTTCACTAAGAGCTTCACGCACCCCAAGAAAGATGCCCAGTGATTTCCTAAGCAATACATGCAAGTAGTTTCAAATGCAAACAAGCATAAGGAGAGCAACTATTGCTTGGTTATTTGTTTCTTGAATAGTCTATCATGTCAGGTCTACTAATGAGTTCACTTTCTATCCAGTGAGTTCTCATGGATCCAGAGAGTTTGTTTTCACCAGGTTTAAGCAAGGCAGAGGGTCCACTTGAAAGCTGACAAAAAATAGTGTTGAGACTTTTCTTTATTTTCTTTTTCTAAAGAGAAGGGTCTTTCAGTAGAAGTAATTGTTGAAGTATCTTTCCACAGAAGTTCCACTTATGGTACATCATAACACTGCTGCATAAAGACACAACTTGAATACTGAGAAAAGAATGTTACCATGGATTTTACAGGACTACACACAAATAATCACTTACCATCATGTGGACTGTTCTCCCATTAAACAAATCATAGTATACCTTAATAAACTAGTGCATCACATAATACATTTTTTCCTGTATCAGATTAACACAAAAAGATACAAATAATTACACACAAAATTTCATTATGCTTTCTTCCTTACCTCTTTAATGTAAAAGGGAATGATTTTGAACCAATATTTGGGACAGATAATTAATGTCAGAATTTAAATTCTTTAAAACCTCTGTAAAAAATAACTTTGTCTTACCATGACTATGGGCAGTTCCTGGACTGAGACATGGTTGGAGTAACTCTTTGGTTGGAGAAAAATAGGCTTCTTTCCCCTGGTGCTGGTTCATTTTTCCTGGAGTTATAGGCTGCTCATCACTGTTTGTTACCGCTGCTGAAATACAAAATGGATGCTCATTCAATGATGTCATATGCTTCTGCATAGATTCTTATTAAGAACTTCAATGTTATTTCTGAAGCTCATATTCAACAGCTCTGTTGTGAAACGTTTCATTCTAAAAAGGAAAAACTGAGGTTTTCAAATCAGATATTTGCTTTGGAGAGGATGGCAGAAAGAAGCCAGTAAGACTGGCCTAAGACATGAAGCAAAAGATGGAAACAAAAATTAGCATGAGGTTGGAAAGGCTGATACTCAATACAGATACAGCACTGAACAGCTGCTTATCTTCTGAAATACTTATTTTCTTTGCCATTTTTGTGATAACTTTTGGCTTAACTAGCCACAACTCAGCCAACCCATGAAACAGCTTGCCAGATCAAGCTGTACCAACATCCCAGAACGCTAAGATGAATGTCTGTATATGCATCACAAGAAACAAGTCTTAGCAATACATATCATGTACAAATTCTGTCAAGGGAAAGGCTTAAAGCAGAAGAGTTACTCTCCTTGAACCTCATCAGTCTGAAAGACTTGTCTGGTGTCTTCTTATCTATTTTTAGGATCACCTGGCCAGCCATCCTGTTTTATAGTTTCTGTACATTTTGTTAAGAAGCACACAACAAAACTGTACCTTTTTACATAGTCAAAGAAGGACTGTCTCTGTAACACCTGTTGTGGGAAAGCAGATATACTGACAACGTTGTTCAAAGAGGGAAACAAGCAATATTTACTAAAGAAAAGACTGGAACTTACAACACTGATGATTTTAAGAGTTCCCAAGCTTTCCTTAAAAGTTCAGCAGAAGATTTGAGTCAAACCAAACAAGTTCTATTCTCTGGATGGACTCTGCAAAGTACAAAGGCCTTCTTAGCTTTATCACTACTCTTATTACAGTAGTGGAAACATTTTGCAGTAAAACCTGGTATGAACACAAAGCAGTATGAAAAAATAACAAGGTGCTTGAGTGTCCAGAGAAGTGCAAGAAAGACAGTGAAGGGCCTGGAGCACAAGTCTGATGAGGATGGCTGAGAGAGAGGGGGTTGTTTAGCCTGAAGAAAAGGGGATTCAGGGTAGACTTCACTGATCACTATAACTACCTGAAAGCTTCTCCCACAAAACAAATGACAGGACAAGAGGGAACAGCCTCAAGTTGTGGCATGAGAGGTTTAGATTGGATATTAGAAAAATTTCTTCACCACAAGGCTTCTCAAGCATTGGAAGAGGCTGCCCAGGGAAGTGTCACCAATCCTGGAGGTATTTAAAAGATATATAGATGTGGCACTTGGGGACATGGGTTAGTGGTGGACTTGGCAATGCTGGGTTAACAGTTGGACTTGATTCTAAAATGTGTTTTCCATCCTAAATGATTCTATTAAGAATGCAACGATTGCAGTACACCCACCTGTATTATTTTTCTGCAAGAGATAAGCCATCTAAAGCTCTGCTGAAGACCAACTATACTCTATGTGAACTGTTGCTGAGAAAAAATATGTGAGGAAATGGACAAGGGAGGCAACAGGCTCATTTATGAGCTAATTTTACAGAATTCAAGTCTATCAGTGCCAGAAGGCCAGTATTTCATAGTCATGTCTGATTTGGATATTCTTTTTGTACCAAACTAGCTGTTTATTGTTCTGTGACTACAAGGGAAAGTAGGGAGCAGGGCATTTGCTGAAGTCTTTGGAAGGAACTGTACGACAGAAGGTCCTTGTACGTGAAAATAAAAGGGGGTAAGAAAACAGCTGCTTCACAAGTTTGCACGAAATGGGTCGCTGCAAGGAGAGTGAGCTATACTTGTTTTAAAGATTTAAGGTATGCAGTGCACTGAAGGAGGGCCAACTTTCAGCCAACTAGCTGAAAACTCCTTTTGATGAGCCACTGGCCACTTAGCTTCTGCAGGGATGTGATTTCTCAGCCTAATCTGCTCTGTAGGTGCCCCCACCAGCCCCATGCTACTGCAGCAGGTGACAGCGTGGGCTCCACAGCAGGAACTGCACTAGCAACCCTCTCCCGAGTAACCTGTGCAGAAGCCTTGTTTGTGGATGGGCAGCATGCAGCACTGCTAACTCTTTTTTAAGCTTTAAGCTTTGGGAATTCCAAAGGTTTCTTTAAGCTATCACAATGCAATAATTTCTCAGGCAGTACTTGCTAGTAACCTGGAGCATAAGCAAGCTCTGCACATAGAGTGTTACTAAACCATGAACTACATTCAGCAGTTGTGACTCAGTCACACTAACAGGACTACAAGCTTCAAGCTCACTGTAAAATTCATATTACTTCATTAGGAGTCAATTAGGTCCTGCAACAACAACTAGAACTTATGTATCACCTAATATAGAATACCATGTGGCAAGCACTTCACTTGCCTGGGGATTCAAGGTGAACTTCTTAAACCAAGTCCAGCAACAACTCCTAGAACTTATGTATCACCTAATATAGAATACCATGTGGCAAGCACTTCACTTGCCTGGGGATTCAAGGTGAACTTCTTAAACCAAGTCCAGCAACAACTCCTAGAACTTATGTATCACCTAATATAGAATACCATGTGGCAAGCACTTCACTTGCCTGGGAATTCTTAAACCAAGTGGGTTTTTGAGAAATTCCATCTATAAAGCTGTAGAATGATTGGCAGGAGAGTTTTTAAATCTCCTTTTTATACAAAGCATCATAAAAGTACTAAACAAAGGGAAATAAATCAGTTAAGAACATAACTATTTATCCACACCAGAGCAGCCACTAGGAGGAAGCTGTCCTCCCTCCTGCAAAATGCCTCATCCTAATGCTTAGACATTTGCTCTGAGGTGAGGGAATAGACAAGGGTTTATTTTAGAGAAGAAACAACAAACAGTAAATATCAAAGCCTCCTTGTGACTATTTAGAGGTCACATTTCAATGCCAACAGAACTGTTGAGAGGTGAGAATGAATACTTTGTTCATGTTCATCATACTGGTCATCAAATTACTAATATGAAAGTTTGTCAGTACAATTTATACCTTAGAAGAAACATAAATTGAGGTCTTTACAGCCAATTTATTTCAGTTAAAGCTATGAAAAAGAATATGAAGTGTCAGATTCCCATTTCTGTTTCTATAATGAGCCAGTGAAAGTGCCTACATCACTAAAAATAGCACAAGGGCATCATATACAGGAAGAGGTTTATTACGATTCAATTCAACATTGTTTTTTAATGTCTATAATAAGCCATATCAGCTAACACCACAGCTTCTGCACAGATTTCTCATAGAAAAAAGAAACAATTTGTGCCAGCACCTCTCTTTCTCACATACACAAACTCTAAATCCCAGGCAAAATTGTTCTGCCAATCATACTATCATACTAATGCCCACAAACCAATGGCACCAGTAAGTCTTTGGCTGCATGTAAGCACATACACACAACTGAATTTTTCCCCAGACACTCACCAGATCCAATCTTGAAGAACTACTATATATATAAACCTGTTCAATTCTGAATATGTAAAATTACCGAAATTAAGGGAACCACACATATCACTAGAAACTGACAAGCTCAAAAATAAAAAACTTTCTGAACCATTATTTCCAAATTTTTACTATCTATACAACAATAGCATTTAAAAGTTTCATTTTGAACTGATAAACATAGCTTTTTCTCTTCCAAATAAATAATATAAAAGATTTTTTTTCTTCCTGGTCATGACTGGGAGAGGTGAAGAATAAACTTTTCCCACTAAAAAAGGCAACAGCTATGGTAGGGAAACATTTGGATGAGTGGTATGTATGTCAGGCAAAACGCTTTTCCAACAGCAAATTTTCACCACACTTCAACTCCTCAATTATGATACAGAAGAAAATCTAGTATTTATCCCAGCAACTATATGCAAAGAACATGTGTGCAAACATATGAACATATGTGCAAACAATGTAGGAGAGAGCAGTTACTTACTTGATGGTCCAGGAGAGTCTCTGTTCTCACCATGATGCTGTGTACACATACAATTGAGGAATGAAGAACAGCAAACATAAAAATCCAGGCCAGGAAGAAGCAAGTGCACAAAAAGCAGCAGCAGCAGCGGGAAAGAAGGATAATGAAAACAGTGTTAGTTCATAACTAAAATACAACATGCACCAAAGGCAAGACCTCAAGAGACTCTGCAGTTCAGAAAAGTTGAAGCAACAAATGGGACAAATATGCTTATAGAAAAGCCATTAAGAGAAGCCCATCATTAGTAAAGAGCAACTGCCTCAACCACTTCTTCTGAATGGAAACTCCAGCAGTAATTTAGTGCTCGTATGACTTGATGCACAGCATTTTTTAAGAAATTTTAAGCTGGAGTGGTTTCAAAAGACTGAAGCTCTGAAGAAAGCTGAAATAACACAAAATGTTTCCAAAACCACTCCACTTTCAGAAAAGTATTTCAGAAGGAAAAAAATCCCTTTAAAGCCATAAGTAATGTGCAAGCACCTATTACTGCCAGATCCAAGCCTAACTGCTTTTGCGTACAAACACAAACTTTGAAGCCACAGATTCAGTTCATCTACAAACACAGGTTAACATTTGAAATTGCTTAGGATGCAAGACAAAGAGTGCAGTTTTACATTTAAGAGGATATTTTATATCTAAGTATTTCCATAGAACCAAGTTGTGTAAAATTTCTCTCCCACTAAATGCATGGGCACTTAAGGAGGGTAACTACAAATTAATAGCCTGTACGCCTTTCTGGTATTCGATCTGGAATCTTTTTTAAATCCTTGCTAACCAAGACCACAATCACGGCTAAGATCCCACTGTGCTCAGCCATGTACAGATAAAAGGCAAATTCTACTTATGTCTTTAAGGATTTACTACATTTGAAATCTGTGAATATAGAAAAGGAGAAAACAAGAATACTCATCAGCATGAACATTTCCTCCTTAAAAATAAATCCAAACATGACATATCTTCTATATTCCAAATAAAAACTTGTGCTCCATAAAGTAGCAAATTCCATGCTATGCTTTAAAGAGGATCCAATCTTGCCTCTCTTATCAGGAATTAATATCAGGAAATGTAAAAAAGAAAAGTCATAATCAAAATCTTTGCAAGCAGGAATCTTGTCTTGCACTTCTGACCTCAAAACACTGTTTGTTTTTTTTTAATCCCTCACATCTGCCTAAGGGTGTTAAATTGTGAATTGACAGTGCAATGTGCAAATGTAAAGTACTGCAATGAATATACAGCAATTGCAGTACACATCATTGGAAAGGTGAGGGAACCCTTCTTCCATAATTCTGGACTTTCTGGAACAGGACTTGACTGAACAGGAAAAACTGAAATAAAATATAAATATAAGCACACTTGGCAAATAACCTTTTATTCCTGCCAGAGACTAAATTCAGGTCAAAGAGTGAAACCCATGAACTTTAACTAGACAGGTTTGGGTAGTAGTAGTAGTACATGAAATGTATTCAAGAATTCAATGCCTTTCAAGGCGAAGTGTTTATTCTTAATGTACAGATAACATACTGTAGACTCGGAAATCGTTTATGTTCAGACTGGAACTGTCCTACCCTGTGCTGATTTTTAGATTCAAGAGAATAGTAGCTGACAAGAGAACAAGAAGCCTGCAGAAACTATACAGAGATCCAGCAGCTGACTGAAGGACTGGGAGCACCGCTATTCAGCACTGGGCTACTTTATTTGTCACAGGGAGCTGGTAAGCAAGAGAGCAGAACTGGAAAAATACACTGTAAACAGACACAGAGGATCAGAAGTACCTGAGACTCAGCCAGATGCTCACTCTCAGTGCGTTACTTATGTGTGGAAGAAATAAGAGTGAAAAGGCACAGCAGCAGGTCCTATCTCCCTGCCTGCCCTGCAAGCAGCCCTGGCCAAGATCCAACATGACACTAGAGAGCAGGGCAACCTGTCACCCAAGATGACAAAGCAGGGGCTTTTCATGTAAATATTTTAGCATTGCCCGGTTCGTCCTATGAACTGGTACAAACAGCTCCTATGCCAGAGGCTGAAACACAAGCCTCTCTAACCCTGTCCTTGATCTTCTCCAACTGGCATTCTGTTTACACACCAAACTCCCTCTCTGTTGCTGGTCAAACCCCTCTCTTCATCACAGGTACTTGGGTCTGTGTATTTACCTAAAACCTGCAGAATATATATTTCTAAACATTGGTGCAAGGTGTTGAGGTACTGAAATGAAACTATTTTAGCCAAAAAGTGGCCCACTGCACCCTCTATCATCTGCAATTCATATCAGTGCAGACTGAGGTTCCAAACAACTGAGGGAACAAAACATGACAGTTTTACTCGGTGTTTCCTCTGAAAAGAATGCTCTCAGGATATTCCTGTCCATCATTGCCCACAACGCTTTTTCTAAATATACAAAATTAAGAGAAACATGCACATAGTCCCAGAGGCACAGCCTACCCTTGTTTTCACATTATACAATTGTTGACTTTAATTACAGAT
Organism: Hylia prasina; assembly: GCA_013397195.1. NCBI lineage: Eukaryota > Metazoa > Chordata > Aves > Passeriformes > Sylviidae > Hylia > Hylia prasina. Next base: position 7,410 of record VYXD01008480.1, read on the forward strand.
TACAGAAGTCCTTTGACAGGTTCTCAACACTACGTGATCGATTTCATTTCTACAGAGGCACAATTACTTTAAAATGTTGCTGCCAAAATACATGAAGCCTACTCCTCCTCCCAGTAAAGTTTTTGACTAAGACTTAGAAGTAAAACCAGCACTATAAATCCAGCAATATAAAGCATCACGAGACAGCAGCTGTAATTGTTTTTATACAAAGACAGCTCACGTGCTTCAAAAAAGCACTATTTTTAGCTGTCCATTTCTCAGAAACAAAGCTTATAACAACTACTACTAAACTTTAAGTTATATCTGCCAAGTTCTTCTAGAAAAGAAAATCCTTTTACTTTTGAATATTAGGGTAAAAGCAAAAGCATATGTCATGCTAGCATGTTGTTTTTACAACCAAAACATACAGCTAAATTTTTAATAGTTTAAATGAGCATTCTAAAGCCAAGTTTGAGTTTTCACCTTGCTGAAGATAGACTTTCCCTGAAGGCAGTCTCTGATAGGTGTAAAACATTTAAATGAATCCAGTTCAATTTAAATTCAGGACCACTGACCCAACCTACAAATCTGATCAATAAAAGGGACCTCTATTCAATGCTTCATGGAAAAAAAGGTGCCTTCATGTCTGTTGATGTATTAAGTAGCAAGGACTGACACTGTACAAGTTATATCACAGGCAAATTATTTATTAAATATATGCCTTAGCAAAAATTAGACGTGACTAAAAATTATTAAAAAACAGATTTCAAAAAAGAATTGTTTATACCATACATTTCCACGTAATGTTCTAAATTCTGGGGCAGTGAGACTTGATTAAATTTTTATTTTTATTACTAATTTTTATTATTTTATAATAAAAAATAAAAACTGTTCGCAAAAAAGAACTCAAAGCATCTATTATTTTGCACTGTTTTAATGGTGTCAGACTATAAAAATAGTTTGCTGAGCTGTCACAGCCTTTGTCTTCAAATTTATGTTCAGTACATATCAACCTAATTGTTAGACAGGAAGATCATTTAATATAAGATCTCCACATACCATATGGAGATCTCCTTTTCTCCATATACCGATTCTGGAAAGGAAAGAGCACAGCATTAAGGTCTGTGATCTCCTCCTTTATAAGCAAGCCAAAAAAGGAAATTAGAAAGCTGACACCTCTAAGAAAGGCTTTTTCAGATACCTCCTAGAAACATCCCAAAGGACTTAAAAGTGGAGAAAAGAGTTGATCAGTATTCCTCATGGATAGTGCAACACATGTCCTTCATCAATTTTATCATGACAGTGGAACTTTAAAAAAAAACCCAAACAAACCTATTGCACCTAAAAGTCTGGAATACTGAAAAGCTTTAAACATGATTTCAAAAAATTTAAATTTCTGAGAAGTGTCAGGATTTGCATTGACAAAAGGACTTCAAAACTACTGGGTCAATCTCTCTTAAAATACATATGGAATTTCTAATATTTAATTTTCACCTTTTTTACTATGATATACACTAGGCTGTATATTAGACTACCAAATCAGTGTTCAAAAACATTTTTAACACCTGTAGTGCAACACACAAAACTTGACATTTTAACTCCAGTTTAGACAGATAACACCCCAGTGGCTGATATTTTGATAAGAAATGCTTAAAGTAGCCTATTAGAATATACCATCAGTTAAAAAATATTATTCTGAGATGACACTTTACAAGCACATAGGATGAAAGGCAATCTATCCTTACACTTAGAATTCTTCTAAAGGAGTCTTGGTAAAAGAGAGACTCATTTTGAGGTACCTTCTTAAAATCATGCTATTCTGAAGGCATGTCACAAAAAGAAAAGTAGAACATTTTAAGTTACTTTGAAGTGCTTTGTAAACTGGTATGTTCTTATATATTTTGAGGAAATAAGGAAATAATGAACTGACAGCATTTCTTTAAAAATGAAAATACCCTACTGCACAGTTGACAGTCACATGCTGCATCTGGGATATAAATGCATGGCCATGCAGCAAACCAATGAATTTGTTGATTACTGAAAAAAGCCAAGAATTTTTTTAACGCACTGCTAAACAGTTTGTCTCCAAACCCACCACTTAGGATAAAAACAATAATAAAACACTTGATCAAATTAATAGGTCCATATAGTAGCTGACTATCACAAAAAAAGTTTGTCAGTTATGAGGTGTTAAACTTGACCTTGACTTCAGTTACAGAAAAACATATCCTATTTTACTTTTGGGAGGCAGTGCTTTGGAAACTATAAAACATTTCCTGCTTCAGCTATTGAAGTGCTTCTACGTGACACAGCTTGTGGAAGAACTAAACTCTTAAATAATTTCAACATTTATGATGATGATGAAGAATCACAATATTACTCACTAGCCTTTCCTGTTTTTAATTGTGCTTAGAAAGAACTTCACTGCCTCAGAAATTTTATGAACAGATTATCAACTCTAACACCTCAGATTACTCTGATAACATAAAATTATCACTCCTGTCTTTTTTACTCCTCATTCCACCAAGAACCAAATTATTTTTTCTGTTGTCCATAGTCACTAATTAGCAAAATGCCAATTAGACTGAGAGGAATACCTTTTCCCCTTGAGACTCTGAGACAAAATCCAAAAATCAAATCCAAAACTCAAAAGCTTTTGACATTCAGCCCTCCTGCTGTGAGAATCTAGTAAATGATACACAATACTACATGACATTCCAAATGCATACACCAGAAAAGTATCAGTTCAAACCAAAAGTGAACAGATTCAAGTCATTTAAGCCTCTCCCTGCAAAAGAATCTTCACATTCATCGCATTACACAAAGGCACACTTTAAGTTACTCACTGAATTTCTATCCAGTTCCCCATCAACTGGAACGTTCTCCATGTTGAAAGGGCCTGTTCTCTGTCTCTATCAGTTAGAGTTCTTCCATCCTGCTACTTGAGATCCTAGAGAGGAAAAGAAAAATGTAATAATTTAATTCCAAGGCCTGAAATCCAGTAGAGAGCTACAGTTTCTCTTCCCTGCGTTTTAAGAGGCTAAACAATCTTACATGGTAACCTCTACGTTCTACAGTACCTTGCAAAACATGAACATTTACCCAGAGAAATCAACTTAAGAATGGAGAGAATAGCTTCAGATAAAATGGCTAAAACAAAAACTACTCACAGAAGAAAGCACTTCTACAAATAAGGAAGAGTTATGCAAAAAAAAGAAACCCACAGGTTTTGCCCTACATTTCCCATTGTTCCCAAGTTCCCAGCAGCACACCACTCCCACCCCATAGGCATGTGCATGCCAACTGTTTGGGTACAAAACAAAGCTAATCTGGTGAAACCAGAGTTGAGAGCTTCCCAGCATAACTCCACAAAGAGCCAGGTATTGTTTTGTGGAACCAAACCATAGAAATTAAATAATATGTGTGAGCCAGCACCTTCTGTGGCACAGTGGTCACTCATTTGGGGGTCACCACACACAGCCAGAAAGCAATGCCTCAATCTCTAGGCATTTACTTTTTTTTGCAAGAGAATGAAACCTACAATGAGTCTTAGTATTCACAGCATATTTAAAGTCATTAGTGCGACAAGCACACACCCTGGAATCAAGCAAAACTTGGTTGAAAAAAGTGCTTTAACGACTGATTTCTTAAGCAAGCAGATCAAACTTGCTTATTGAAATGTCCAGCTACAGCCCATCATTGTGTCTCTCTCCAAGACCTCCATCAAACACGACTGCAGTGGATGAGGAGGCTCTGTGCTTACCTGTTCCAAACAGCACAGTCAGTATCGCGCTGGGAGAAAACCCTGTGGCCCCACCCTCCACAAGGCCACTTTCACTGTGCCCTTCCTGCCAGCCACAGCAAGTGTTTGATCAGAGAATTAGTCCAAGGACGATTTTCTTCTTTCCTTTTGTCTTGGGTGGGGTGAGGGGGCAGGAAGCAGCTAAGTTACAAACTCGATTGCTAAACCAACACTTGTGCAAGAGCATGGGTAGCACGGAGATGGTGATTTCTTTATGCTACAATGTCAGCATACTGTGCTTAATCTATGCATCAAGCTAATGGCAAGGTATGGCAAAAACAGATTAAGTGAAGACAGAAGGGTGAGGTGGGAAGACACATCACAGTCCCTCCAGGGAACCTAAGGAACATCCTGAATGCAAGAGGATGGGAGAAAAGCAGATAACCAGAATACACAGGATCTTCTGGTTCGAAGTCTGTCTCAGGAAACAGACACTCACAAAAGCAAATCTTACTAAAAAGAATAACCATTTATTCAACTGCTTTCCATGCTTTATTATAATTGGGGTTTTTTTGGTTTTGTATTATGCAAAGCAAGTTAGAATTTTCCCTCAGGAAAAAAAATACAGCATTAATACACTGTAGCTTATTACTGTAACAAATGCCAGTAAACCACAAAAGGAACCATTAAAAAAATAGTTTAACAAAATGACTGTGTGCTAACAAAACTGCAAAGTTACAAGTTTTCTATGACTTAGTCCAATGAACTGAGGAGGACCTTGCTCAAGCACCTGAGTGATTAACTGAGGTGGCACATAACCAGGAAGCATGGCTAGATGTTCTCATGTAAATTAGAAACAGCTGAGATCTGAAAGGGGATAATTACAAGTTATTAATTTGCATAAATGAAAGGAAAGATGCCATTATCATAGAAAGAGGAGTTCACCCTAAACCTCTGTTTCCCAGAGCAGCAGGCACTGTGACCCTTACCTTCCACACCCCAACATGAGATGCAGAACTGGGTGATGATTTTTGATGTCTGTTCCTTGTCATCTCTCCCCCACACACCCATTTTAGGTTCTCTTATTAGCAGGAAATTCAGCAACACCAGACTGCATGCATATTCAATTTGCAGAAACACTAAGCTCTTTTAAATAAGATGAAAAATGAGTGGCATTACAAACAGATGTGAGCACTGCTATTTAAAGCAGTTTTTCAGGTTTTTTTAGTTACACAAACTTGTAACCATACTTGTAACAGTTATGCGAATAAACAGATCTTTGCTGACAAACACTCAGCCTATGACACTTTTAACCCATTTTTATATTTAGCATTTTTTAACTCTTAATTTTTATTGTCAATGCTCCTGGTGTATTCTGCTCCTCCATCTGTTCACACGACCACAGCCTTCCCTATCTTTGTCTAAGAGCAGTACCATTGGAAAGGTAACTAAGGTCTAATTCCTAGCATTCATGATCACTTGTGGTCCCAAAGACTCATAATCCAGCACACTCCCAAAGGCTGCAGAGACGTTTTCTGGGAAAAGGAAGGAAAAAATTCTACCTGCTCATGTTTAAACAGCAAAGCAGGTGCAGAAAAGGTTAAGGACTATCTTCCCCCAAGCTGTTTAGCTTATGAGTAGACAGCCAGCTTGCCTTATTTTTCTTGGCAAAATGAAGGCTGAAAGTTAAAATATTGCTTCTGTTATATGCCAAAATAAATACAAAAGAAGGAAAAGGGCTCTCTCAGCAAAAGGATATTGCCAAAGAGTCAAATAAGTGTGAAATTGGAGAACAGATTTATTTTGAAAATTACAGAATGCTTCTAACCATCTGAGCCCCAAGGCTTTGGAACAGTTTTCCAGCCAACGTAGTGAAGGGGAATTTTCTTATTTGTAAATGCAGCCAGGCTATTATGAAGGGTGCTTCCACAAGCAAGCAAGCTCTTTTCACTTCAGCTAATCCAACCATTAGATTTCAAGATAGAACCCTAAATGTATCATTTTACTGATTTGGGATTTTTCTAGCTTTTGGGGAATACTCATGACATGCTTTTGGTACTCCCTCTTACATCCACAAGTGTTTGCAGTTTGGTCAGCTTGAAGTTTTAATTAACAAATGCTCCTTCACAACCTTAATTCTTAAAAGCTTAAGTGTCCAGGAGGGCACACGCAAAATGAAATTATTTGAAAATAACTCTATAACAGCATCCAGCTAGTCAGCTATTTTTCCTTTATAGACAATGGATACAATCAGACACTCACAAAGGTATAACTTTAAAGCACTGTACCAATCGGACAAATCTTGCCACAAAATAAGCTCTTTCTCTCCAACTGTGAAGAAGGTTGAGCTAGTCAAAAACATATATTTAAAGCAGAAGGGAAATATTTTCCTCTTACCACACGATCCATAACCTGTCCTGTTAACACCTGTATTCCATCTTATTTTTGCTGATGACACCAAACTATGTGGTGCAGCTGACAAGCTGGAGGGAAGGGGTGCCATCCAGAGGGACACTTGGTAGTTGGATCTGTGTGAAGCTCAGAACATCAGTTCCACAAGGCGCAAAGTCCTGCACCCAGGCTGGGGCAATCCCCAGGACAAATATTGCAAGCACAAACACCCAAGGCTGGCTGGAGAGTGGGTTGAGAGCAGTACTGAGGAAAAGGAACTGGGGATACTGGTGGATGAAAACTAGACATGACTTGGCAACGTGCTTGCAGCCCAGAAAGCCAACTGTATCCTGGGCTGCATCAAAAGAAGCATGATGAGCATGTCAGTCCACCAGGTCATTCGCAGATCTACTCTGCTTTCACAACGTTTAGATTTTACATTAGATATTAGAAAGAAATTCTTTACTGTGAGGGTGGTGAGGCATTGGAACAGGCTGCCCAGAGCAGCTGTGGATGCCTCATCCCTGGAAGTGTTCGAGACCAGGTTAGATGGGGCTTTGAGCAACCTGGTCTAGTGGAAGGTATCCCTGCTCATGGCAGGGAGATTGGAGCTAGATAGTTTTTAAGGTCCTTTCTAACCCAAACCATTCTGTTGCTCCATGGTTTTAACAGATTGCTTCAGCCATTGGTAGTTTTTGTAACAATTTGGTTTTCAATTCATTGCACCTTGAGAATAGGAAAATCCTCCTTAGGTCTCCCACAGAAGGAAAGAAAAATATCAATCAATGAAAGTTACTACTCTGCATAAATGGGATCTTTTCTAACTACCTACACACATGCATGCCAAAAAGTCCTATGGGAAGAAGTAAGAAGACAACTCTCGCCCATTAAATAACATTATTTCACAAGCCATAAAATGGATGTCAGAGTTTATCACCCAATATTCTTTTAGATCTAGTTACACAGACCACAGATCAAAAGCAGCACAACTTAGGTGTCTTGGATGTGACAAACTGTGGCAGCAAGCTTTTGTTCAGTCCTATAGAGATCAGTGAAGTGGATATGGCAGTGTTCTGCATTGACTTATGTATTCTCCATGTTAACCAGATTACATAAGCTTTTAATGCAGGGTATGTTTAACTAAATAAAGGGGTTATTATGCAATGCAAGGTGCTTTTTCTGCCAGCATAACAAGAGCTCATCACCAAACATGATATTTGTTCCAGGCACAAGAGAGTTTAGCCCTGACACTGTGGCAGTAATACCCTATTGGTGGTATATTTATAACATTAAATCATAATTCAATTCACAAAAGGACTCTTCCTCCTCTTCTCCCACACAAGATTAGCTTCAGTTCAAACACTTCATTAAATCTGGAGAGTTTCATCAAGAGCCCCCACACATATTCCTGAATTTCAGCCATAAAGTGCAAGTGGTAGAGATGACCTCTGAATCTAATACATACTCTTTTCAGTCAATGGACCAAGTTACTTAACACCTGCATACTGTACTATATAAGCAGGTTTTAGCTTTCTTCCTAAGGACTATCCCCTACAGTCATTAGATAGGGCACTGGCACCGTGATACTGTTTTGTGATCTGTTATAGTATCACAGTTCCCTCTTGCACTTCAGCACCAAACCTCACAGGCAAGGCCCAGCCTCACTGTGACCTGCCACCGGGCCGCCTGATGAAATGGCTGCTGCCTTCTGACCCAGCCTTTCCAGAGGAGAAGTGTTCTCCTGGGCTCTGAGCCCCAAACTGACCTAAGCTCTGCTGGATGCCTGCCTTCTTTTCCCTAAAGCCTAAAAGAAATACAAGCATTTAAATAGCTGAGATGAATATCAGATAAGAATATACTGAAGTTTTTTTTAAGATGACATAAGCACAATAATACATTGACTTTAATGATGAATGAGGGAGCAAGCAAAGGCAAGGCACACTAGGAGAAAAGAAAATTAGTTGTTTACATTGATGTCAAGAAGGAAAAAATTCACCTAGGTCCTTGCTAGAAAGCAGTCACAACAGTACCAAAGAAATGCTATTTCAAAGGGAATCAGAGAATGGTTGAGGTAGGAAAAGACCTATGAAGGTCATCTTGCCCAAGCCCCCTTTTACAGAAGGATGTCTAGATAGCTTTTGAATGTCTCCAAGGATGAAGACTACACAAACCCCCTGGCCAACCTAAGCCTTGGTCGCCCTTCAAGTCAAAAAGTTTTCCTGATGCTGGGATGGAACTTCCCATGCTTCTGTTCTTGTCCATTGTCTCTTGTATCATCACTGAGCACCACTGGAAAGAACCTGTACCTGTCACTTTTATACCCTCCCTTCAGTATCTTCACAACCCTTCACTGGACTCTCTCCAGTACATCCACAACCCTCTTGTACTCAGGAGTCCTGAACTGTACCCAAAACCCCAGATGTGAACCCAACAGTGCTGAGTAGAGAGGAAGGATCACTATTCTCAGCCTGCTGGCAATGCTTTGTCTTAAGCACTCAGGAACACCATGCATCTTCTTTATGGCAAGGGCATGTTACTGACTCATGTTCAACTCTGTCAGGATGAACCAGGTGAACTCCAGGTAAGCAGTTCTATAAGGTCCACAAGGAAGTTTAAGGTAATACTCTTGAAAAATGTATCTAAGTGCTAAAACAAACCAGAAAGAACAAGTTTCCTAGATACTAAGAGCTAACTCTAACAGTTATAGCTACCTATAACTCCTAAGAGGTATAGGACCAGCTTTAAGAGATTAAAGGAAATCTATACCCTAAATTGAACTAGGGTGATCAAACCAGGGCTCTTGAAAAATCTAAGTGTCATTCAGGCTGTTGTGTGACGGCTGAAGGCACTTTCACTCTGCTCCATGCAGCAGGGGAGCAGCAATAGCACAGAAGGTAACAGGTAATATGTTTTACTCTCAAGGCTCTTGAAATACCATGCGCCAGAGGAAGAGCAGCCTCCTGGTTGTAGTGCAAGGCCACAGATCATCTTTCTCAGCTAACAACTCCTCACACCAGGTACATTTCATTATCAAGCTACAAATCAGGCCAGCTTCTTGCACATGACACAGTGTCACTGCATGCCAAGTACCCTGTGTTTGTTGAGATCAGTTCCAAGAAGGCAGGAACTGAAGCAGAGTTACTGGTAAAAATGAAGGAGGGGCAACAGGGTCAAAAAATCCAGCAAAAGATCTGGTAAACAAAGAAATCACAACTTTTTCTCAACTCTCAAAGCATCTTACACTAACAATAACTCGGAATAACTAGGAATATTCTGCAATTCTAGAAGAGAAATCTGAGAGTTGAGTAAATCTTCAGGTTCAATTCCTTCTGGTGTGAAGTCAGTCCAAACAGGAGAGCTTGACAAAATCAGTAATTATATATGGAAGTCATAGATGAGGAACTGCATAGTTACATTAACTCTGAATTGCAATGTTTGAATGCTCAAAAGTTGCTACAAGTACAAACACACTAGAATCAACAACTGCCTCAAGTTCCCCAAGCACACTGTGCTCACTTAATGCTATCAGCCACCAAATCTACCCTTATGAAACACTTCCTTCCACCCTGAGTTTCATCACCTGCCTTCTCATTTCCTGAATAAACAGTCCATATGCAGAGCAAGCTGTTTCCTCTGTTTCTGTATTGCTGCTTTCATAAGGGAAAAAAAATATCAAATAGCAAACTGCCAAAAAATCCAGGAAAGATGAAATGTTTAAGAACCGGGCTTGAAAACATCTCTCATCTGGAAAAAAACTGGCAAAGTCCAGATACCTCAGCTATCTTTTGAGAGAGTTAGATGGCAATGAAGGCCAAGGAAAGCACAACAAACTTCTGAATACCCCCTACAACCTTAATAATTACTACCTCAAAGTAGGTTTCACAAACAAACTTGTCCTGAAAAAAAATGAAGGAGTACAAAAAATATGGTAAGAGTCACCTACAGGTACTAAATCCCAACAATTCTCTCTAAAAGCTCAAGTTCCTAGGGTTCTGGAGCCCTTTGGTCATTGAAATATGCTTCAAAGCTCCCAAACTTATCCCAGTCCTCATGATAAGTATTCTTCAAGACTGTTCCCATGACTCAAATGAGTTGTTGGTCTTACTAGTAAAAACATCTCTTTCTTCACTTAAAGGTGTCTAGTGAGCGACCTGCAGCATTATACACTTTGCCTCCACAAGCCATTTTTACCTAGGGTTCAGTCTAACTTTGGAGCATAAAAATAAGAGAGGCAATAAAGCATTGATTTTGTTCATTTAAGAGAGAACCTATGAAGTCTCATAAAATATGATTTTTTGTGTGTGTTTCATTGTGAAGTACGAAAAGAAGATTTATTCAAACCTTACAACACCAAATCTCTCGCATTTTATTTTTACATACATTTACTTTGCTGCAGTACTAACCAGCAAAGTAACTAAGTGGGTATCATACACAACCTTAGCAGAATGTTAAGTTGGCCATAGACAGTCTTGATTTTGAAAAAAAAAAAGATGGACTAAAACTAGGTGGTTAGAGACATTGCAAACCATATTCCTTTCAAAACTCCACCCTGTGATTTTCTTCCTCATCTGTAAATTATAATAGTAATAATCTGAAAATATAATAATAATAATAGTCTCCCACATGGTACTCTCTGTCTTTCCCATCTCCCATTTAGGCAGCTATATGAAGAGGCAGTGTGACACACTCTGCAAGAGACAGATGGAAGGAACTGGGAGATCACCAGACCTCCACACCTGGTCCTTACCACCTCTTTCCCCACTGTGGCTGAGGTTTTTCTCAACTGCCTGCGGACTTATCTGTGCAGGTGCTCCCTAACCCTCTTCTGCCAAGAGGAATCCCCACTATTGCAAATTATTTTAAACAGACACTCACAAAATGTGTCATTTAAACTGAGCTAGGCCATGGGACTTCTGCAGGCCCGGCGCCACAGGGGTACGGAACAGCTGACACCGCTCACCTCCATCCCAACCGTAACAGCCTGGGTAAGCACAGACTGTGTTTACAGCTACAGACTCCCCCTGTAACACCAACTGGAAACTACTTCAGGAAATGAAGGGAATCAAGCCAAGGTAAAAGGAAAAGCAATGTCGTTAGAGGTTTTTCTGAAATGAAAGAGTAAGTTAAGTCAGCAGAGATGTTTCCACAAAGTGGATAGGTGGCAGAACAAATCCTTCTGATGCTGATGCCAAAATGGAATTAGTTACCCTCCTCAGAGAACAAATAGGTCTGGACTTCTTCTGTATGGAACTTTCCAAAACAAAACACAAGACTTTGAAAAACATTTTAAGAATATAAGAATTAATTCATTGTTCTGAAAAAGCATCAATAAGAGGATCTTAAAAGTCTACTTGAATACAGGAAATGATGTACCTAAACATTTTAGTTATAATGAGATCATGGACACAGAAATATTTTAAGTCTCATCTGCAGGCCAAGAATACAATCTACTTCATAAGGAACAAAGTTTCAGAAAGGTATTCTGAGAGTATTTATAAACAATTCCAAGTAATCACACTATTACAGATCAATTAATTATTAACTGCTAGATAAACTACATGTGACTATGTGAGTGCTTTTTATCTACTGCAAATAAAGTAAAAAAGTTAGCTTAAACTACCATAAAGTTTCTGTATCTCAGAAGCTGCAGTGATTTTGCTTGGACAAATAGGCACCAAAATTCAGACAGTTCACTGCCACATCAGATATTGCAGCCAACTTCCTAAAAGAATATAAGATTTTCCATTAAATGAATAATATATCTCCAAAACTGAGCCAGTGCAAAGACCAATTTTCTAATGGCAATTGTACTAGGTTTTTAGTCCTTCCTTGGCACTATGTATTTTGCCACCTCTGAGAATTGCAAAGAATGCTCAACCTACTTTCAAAGGTGAAAGAGACCTTAGGGCCTCTTTTAAATTTTCATAGTTATTGAAAGGACACCCTAAGTGTCAGATCTCCCAAAGACCTACCAGTACAGAACCACTTTCCTGTAACCACAATGGCTGTTTCAGCAAAGTAAGAACTGAGATTACCTCTATAATGAGCATCATGAATACATTTCATAGAAACTCAGATCAGAGAGTAACTACAATCCTAATTTCTGCTCTAAACTGAAACAAATGAAATAGAAAAATCGATCCAAATTCTAAGATTAAAAATATGAAAGAAGTCTTAACAGACAAACAAGTTTCAGTTGCGCTGTGTTGGCTGTAATACAGTTATGTTGTGTGAGAGGTTTCTAAAAAATGGGCTTTCTGCAGGCTTAAATGCAGATATTTCAAACAGGAACTTTATGTTTATTCTCATGTACAATTCTATTTTCTTATTTTAGCAGCAGTGTCTCTTCTTGACAATAAAACAGAGTTGACCACATAATAAATGGCCTTCATTTCAACTTCTTTTGGCAACTGCTAGAAGGTAGTTTACACAAGTTTAAGATACAGGATATCTGTACAAGAATTTAAGAACAAAAGGTCAGAGTAGCCTACTGCAATAGGAAAAACACTAGAAATCCTAACTTAAAGCAGCAGCAGGTTCAAACAGGCAGCAACAGTATCTGGTTTACACATCATGGTTTATTAAAAAGCTTTAGAAAGTCTAATTTAGATTTCCATTGGTTATGCCAAGTTTGGTTTTCTTCACTCTAACGCTAAAGTAAAATGAGCTGACGAATCCAATTTGCTTTTTAAATGTCAGTGCTGTTCTACATGATCACAATTCAGGATCTTTCATAGATTTTTTTTGGCAGGGTTGTTTTTTTTATTTGTGTTTATGGTTTGTGAGGTGTTGCGGGGATCCTAGGGAGGAAAGCGTTGTTCTGTGGGGTTTTATTAAATACAGGAGAAGAATATTACAAATAGACTTCATACAGGCTTAAGAACTAGTGCTTTTAGCACCATGCATCCAAGCTTGTTTTCTGAAGCTACTGAGCAACTGCTGATCAAATTTAGTTTGGAAATGCTGCAACAATCTTGTGTAGTTTTTAGTTTAATAGGATGAACCAATAATACTTAATCAATTAAGCCTGATCCACAGGAACTGTACAGTATTATTGCATTGCAGACTTGGCAAATGACCTAATAATAAACCTCTTGTTTACCTACCCATTTCTATTTAACAAATTACAAGCTCCTCTATGACATTTCTTTGGACAATGAGAAACACCTGGCCTGCCACAAAAAACAACTATGGATGAATTACAAGCATCATCAAGTGACAACTTACCTGCAACTCACGGCCCTCAGAAATCAGGTCAATTGCCTGCCTAATCTAAGTCAGGCAACTGCTCACACTATTTGCAACAAACAAACAACTTATATAAAAAATACTTTTGACAGAAATGAAAATAGAAGTCAAGCCTTTCTCAGATCAAAGCCAGCCCTCAAGAACAGAAATTACCCATATTTGATCCCAAAGCTATCCCATTTCTGAAGAGCAGAATGCTTTCTGCTGCCAGTACTGCTGCAAGGAGACACCAAGATTTTTCATAGCAAGAACCACATATTATGAGGGTACTTTTAATATTCTGTTTCAGGGACCAATATAGAAGATACTGTCTTTTCTGCTTCAATCGAGAACATGTCATGGTTAGGATAAAAGGTTCTGTTCCTTGACAACCAGGGAGTGGTGGTAAGCACAGACGGGAAAACAAAGTCTTGACACTTCCTTGGAAGTTCTTTGAAATGCTTTGGAGAAGAAAACAAAGAGAGAAAAAAATTATATCCTAGGCAGAACATTATTCTATTCAAGGCTAAACAAGTATTTTATGGATAAGGAACCTCCTCCTGCTCTTCTAGCCAGTCTATTCAAGTACTGGGAATTCTCTTTCCCATGAAATGGTTTAATGGAGCTATCAGCTTGAGCACTTGATTTAAAGTGAATACAACCCTCTCAGCTGTGCAATCCCATAGGACTGTGAGATAGGAACTTTTGAATCCTGCCTCCCCACTATCCTCTATCGAGCCCCTCAATAATCAGCTAGTTAAAGGAGGTAGTTAAGGGGCAAGAGCCATCACAAGAGTTCAGGAATGCAGAAGACAGACACAAATGTTGGGAAGGAAGGATGCAATACTCGTTAGCTCAAACAAATTCAACTGCTATTTTGACGATAAATAAGGGAAAGAATAATTCCAAGAGGGAATGCTTTTTCAAAAGGAAAAAACCTACATCCTTACCTTTCACAGCATTATAATATTCCAATATTGTCCCTCAACTGACAAGAATTATCAGTTAACAGCATTATGTAATTTACTTTCATATATAAAATTGCACACAATACGAAGATAACACAAGCTTAACTACCAAGATAATATTACCAGCATAAAGCAATTCAATACCCTGTATCTCTGCCAAAGCAGTTAACTACACCTCTATCTATAATGTTACATATTTTATTCGCTTGAAGGCAGCTTACACACATATTTCCAAAACTAACATGTAGGAAAAGAATGAAATGCTAATTTCCATGCTTCACAAAGTTAATGGAGCTAGGCAGCAATAGCTCAGAAGCTGTATCTAAACAAAAATGTATGTCCCAACCTACCCATAGAGTAAGAGTGTGTTCCTGGTGCATCCCACCTCTGAGGCTCACTTTCACACACTGCACTGAGACATCAGAAAACAGCTGTCACAGATACAAACCAATCAACTTGAGCAGGTACAACGTAGTTACAACTACAGTCTTTAACTTTTAAAAACTACAATTTGTCCAAGAATTCTTACAATGAACATGTAGAAGAGTAAAAATTTAATGGTTTGGGTTTTGTTTTTTCCAAAACTGTAAAGCAAAAGCCCGTGTAATACTGATTTTCATGACAGCAACAAGCACACAGAGCCTCTAATGTCAAAACCAGCTTGGGCATTCATAATCTTTCCTATAAGAAAGGATTTTGTTTCTTCATTTTGTAGCCCTAAACAGAATTCAGAGAAGGATAAGCTATCTTCTTTCTGATGATCACAGCCTGAGAAAAAATACCATATGCCAGTAGTTCTTAATACAGTGGTACGTTTTACATTCCGATGATGTCTTCTAGAAAGTCTGTGAAATTCACAACGTCAGCTTTTTTACATCCAGCTTGTCTGCAAAGACATGGAATGTGAAATTAGGGCTTGTAACTCCAGGAGTGCTATTAACTTAATAAAATCCAGATTAAAAGTGAATAGCCAGCTAGATATTTCAAAGCCATTTATAAGCACCCAACTGTAAAGTAACTGAGACACCCATCAAAACCACCTAACCAAGATAAGCACACAAACATTCCAGTTACAGCATGAAGTAATAAGAAATTTCCCCCCAAGAGAAAAGCACTATGCCAACACTTCACATACAATGAGAATTGACTGTTCCCAAACGTTGATAAGTATAATTAACCTTCTAACCCTGTCTTTGGCCTTGAACATTAAACCCGAATTCATCTTGAAAACCAATTAAAATGCTAAGCAGTCTACTTTGGGATTGGAGAACAGCATTCAATTAAAAAAAAAGCATAGCACAATTGTCTCAGACACATTCAAGGATCTGTTAGCTGTTTTCGTAAAAATTGTAATTCATAAATAAATCACATTTTAACAAGAACTGAAAAATTCTTCAATTCTCCATGAAGATCCTGAAACATTTAAGGTTTATGAAGGCAAAATTGAAGGTTTAACAGAAAAAAATAGCCACAGAGAAAAAAGATAAAGATGATCTAGGCAGGCTATGAATTTTGATTTTGCCTTTTCATGCTATCTTTAACAACAGATATTAATTGTACAATACAGCTCCAATTCAAAGAGCTTAACCTCTCTCATTCATTCTGCCTTTTAGATTGACTACCCACAAGGAAATCTACTTATAATTTATGTCACCCAACCTGCTTTTTTATGTCTGCCATTTTGAAATTAGCGGAACAATTAGGCAGAAAGAGCTAGAAATCTCATTTTTCTTTCTAACTTCTTGATTCCTACATCATAGACATTTCCTCTTACAAAAAAAAAATCATGCTTACTTGCTATGAAATTTAGATGCATGTGACTGTGATGACCACGTTTCTTCTCATAACTTCACTTGTTCAACAGAAGGAAAAGTAAGTAAAGTGATTTCTGATTCTCTAGTGAATACCATTTTATAGTTACTACTCAGTTTTAACATCAAAATTTTGTTTCCAGTGAAATATTCCAGTGTTATATTTTAGTATAACTTCATCCACTATTGGAGTTCAGAGTGGCATTGATTACTTTTTCTTCCCCATTTTTAGAATTAATTTTTAAATATACACCATATATCCGCTTAACAGACATCTGTTCCAGTAGTTTAACAAGCTTAAATTAGCTCTTCATTTTACAAACAGGTCCTTTATGAAGTGGCTGAAAGTCAGAATCATCTACATGTCACATTTCATGCCTTACAATTTCCAAGGAGTTCTCTCGATGCTTTTCAGTTATCCTTGACAGTGCTGTAGATGGCAGCGTTTCACAGAGCTCACCTCCCCGCCCTGACCTGGGGCTAAGGACTGCAATACGGGGAATACACTGTAAGGGTGCTTCAAGAACCTTCAGTTCAGGCATTTCCATAACGTACCATACACGGTAAGAAAGTATACAAAATGCTTTCATTTGAAAAGCAACCTTCTCAGATGATTAAAGAAATGTACCGTAACACCAGTCAAACAAAAATGTTAAGTTACCACAGGTGAGATCATCCTTAAAACGGAGATCCACAACAAACTGCTCCCATGTATGGGATTTGAGCACATTCAGACATTTTGTTTCAGATTACCAAAAGAAAAATCAAGTTTTCCATAGTAACCTCCTATTTCTGACTAGAAAGTGCTGTTCTAGGGCAGGTGTACATCTGGATCACCTGGGCTTTCACTTTAATACAAATTTAGGCACTTTCAGCAAATAACTGCCTACACAGAAAACACCTCAGTTTCATTGCTAAAATATAGGTCTAGTCCATCAGCAACACACTTTCCATGAAGAACCCCCCAAAAGCAGTCACTTTTCTCTGGAAGCTGAGTGTTCACATCATGGCATGCATGGCAGAAGCTTCACAGGAATGAACTACCACTCACTCCTGGAAAACATAAGTGACATGAATCCAAGTATATATATTGCTCTGACTTCCAATTCCATCTTCCTAAAATTTTAGCAGGAGTTGACAAAAGCAAAGTATGCTATATTCCATTGCTACAACTCTTACATGTTCTGCTGCACATGCCAGAAGCAGACTGAGGAGCAAACTGTGTAAAACCCATGCCACCATCATGGTGGGTTCACATTACTTCGTAATGGGTAGAAAAATGACTCCATCACTAGCAAGTCAATAGCTTTAGGAACCACCTCAACAGCAATTTCAGTGCTCCCCCAGATAAAATCCATCTCCTAGCTGTCAGCTTCATTATGCATCTCAAGCAAAGTATATAACACTAGCTCCCAGGACAAGGAGCATGCAAGCTTGTCTTTGTAATGCTCACAAATCAGAATTCATAGGAGTCTAGCATTTCTATTCCTTATGAGGAAGGACAGCCTGCTGAAGATCAAAATTACTGTCTTTGCTACTCAACAGAACATTTGCGGAGAACTAGAAGATGCATGAGATACCAGAAACAGTGATGAAGGAAGAGCAGAAGCCAAGACAATAATATGTCATCCTCATTAACACAGGAAACAAAGTCCAAGGCTGTAATGGAGAGCTGACAGATACCACTGCATTCCACTGGAGTATCAGCAGTAGGGCTCCTATAAGTGCTGGTCAGAGCAAATAAACCTATGCTGATAAGAACGTCCCTGGACTCAGTACTGGGAGGACGGAGTGTTACTAATTTTGCTTTAGAGCTTATGATGGCAGTAATTTGTTTGAGGAGGGAGGAAACATTGGCAAAGGCACCTGAACTGCAACTTCTCCCATACTGTTACAATAGCATGATCTTTGCAAGGTAGGCAGCAAAGTCTGTCATGCATGGGATTCAAGTAGAGACATTTAAAATTTCACAACTGCAAAATGCACCGCGCACCTGCAAAATGCACCGCGCACCTGCAAAATGCACCGCGCACGCTTCCACCAGTGAACACCCATATTTTTCTCCGGAGAAAGTGAAGCAAAGCACAAGAACACAGAAGAACACTGCTAGGTTTCTGAATTGCTAAGACACACAGGATAGCAGCAAAGAAAAAAAACCAAATATGCTACTATATGCTTAAATGAAAGGAGAGATGTGCATGAGGCTAAAGATAAAATTTTTCTGGACATAGAATAAAGCTGGGGTGGAGAAAAGATGTTGAAAAGTGTCAGATAATTATAACCAAAATGGTTAATAACACAGGGCCATCACCTAAAAGAGGACTACAGCAAGACAAATATGGAATTAAATATATTTTTTAAAAAATCACAGAACAAATTTCAAGCAAACATGACCAGACAACAGGATGGCAACTAAGGCTGCCAGAGGTCAAGTGGGCTTTTCTTCAGTACTGATGGCAACAGCAGCAATATGTCACAAGAAGAAGACTAAGCGGAATTGGAAAACTGTACCTATTACTCCTGTGAGTGGTAATAAAAAAAAGTCTCATCATTTCTTTTCTTCTCCCTCACGACTCAGCTCTCCTTGACACTGGAGAAGGGAGTGAGGATTCAGTGAGAGCTTTCAGACTGAAAGGTAAAACCCTGATAACATATGCACACCTTCCTTCACTCAGGTCCTTTTCTAAGACTTGACATGAAACTTGTTTAGCAATTACTTTTTGCTCCTCCACAATTTCACCTGTCTGGGCTGCCCTGCTGCAGAACACACTGTGCAGATTGCAGATGGTCAGCTACAGCAAGTAACAAGTCATTAAAACACCATCTGCTCCCTGACAAAAACAACAGCAACAAATTAAAAAAACACCAACAACCCCCACCTCTCTTTCTTCCCTCCCTCCATCCAAAAGTTTACAGAGATGGAAAATCAAACATCTCTTCAATCAAACATCTTCACCTCTATGAAAGCACTAAACTATATTCAGAAAATTATTCTATAAGCCAAGATCTTGCTTCCACAACATTTTGCCAAACACCTTAAAGCCAAATGAATCACAACAGATGCTACTCATTTGGCAAGAAAGACAACTCAAGCTTCTTAAAAGCTGCATTTTTAAGACTGAAATATCTGCTAAGCAAGCAGTTTATGTTTTAATCACTTACAAGAAACTAACAGTCAAAAAACCTCAACCAAACCACCAAACTGTTTAAATGAAATTGTTAGCTAACACTGGAATCTAATGCATTTTTTAAACCCACAGAAATGTCTACAAAATGCCAAATTGAATCAAATTTACGTGCAATACCATAGACATTTTTCAGCCATCACTTTTGAACACTATACATTGAAATCAACATCAGGTCACTCTCACTCTAATTTTCCTTTCCTCTTCCTGGGCTGCCAGCACAAATGCTTTTTTATATATTAATTTCACAAAAGGTCGACTGCCAGACAATATTCCAAATAAAGAATTAAAAGGAAAAACAAATTAAAATTCATTGTTTTTAGTTCTTAAGAACAATACACAATGAAGTTACCCTTAACACTGTTTTCTTAAAATGCAACAAGCCTTAACTTGCAACAAGCCAAAAGAGCCCAAGAGCAGTTTGAGAAGCCTGAGCCTCCTATTGCTACGCAGCAATACCAAGTGTCCATGCTGTTACAGAAAAATTACTGGTTTCTTCTTCCAAATGCAGACTAAGCCATGTAATTTTTCTGCTGGATCTTCATCAGCTAGATACATAATATACTGTTGCAAGTTCTGATGAAGAAGACAGGAAGATATGGTTTTTAACTGTTCTCAGCATGAGAAATGTCATACTGTTAAGTATTTCAGAAGCATAATTAATTCTTGTATCTGTAATAAGAGGAAGGAGTCCACAAATTATTATCCAGAATAATTAAGGAACAGAGTTCAGAAATAAATCCATGTAAGGGAACAAAGAATGAAAATGCAGGAAGATAGGCAAAGCTACATTTGCAATATATTTGTCTGAGATTCCTACTGTCAAATATTTAATTTATATAGGATGTAAAGATAAATAATTTCTTCTCTTTTTGAATGAAAGACTACAAGTGCTACTTCGAAGCATTCACAAAAAACAGCAACTGAAGCAGTAGAGCTCAGTGTTGACTTTCGCCTTATTCTGTTCATGCCTCAATTCCATCTATGCTGCTAATGTGGCAATTAATAAGATGGAGATTATTTCATTAAGAGGTAACACAAGTCCTGTTCATAAGGTTATATTTACAAAAACAATCTATCAACCACAGAGGAGAGTGACTTCAGCCAAAAAACCCAGTTTTCTTCATGTCATAAAGAAGGATGAAATACAGTTTGATAATTGATAAAACAAATAGTAAAAATTTGTGTATTGAAGTTCTTTTCTCATCAATTAGGAACAAAAAATAAATATTTACACTCAATAAATGGTACAACATGCAGTCATTGATTTGTTACGCTTGAAAAATAACCACCACCACCTATCAGATCTTTAATCTTCTTTTTGACACAAATCCAGCTCTGTTTAATAAGAAGGTAGAAATCAACAATAAGATATACAAGGAAACTTTTTAACTCTACTGAAGACAGATATTGTTTATAAGCTAAAAACTGGGGGGAAAGTCCAAAAGCTTGTTTTAATTCAAGAAGGATGTGTCTCTGAACACCAAAGTAGCCCAACTTGTAACACATGATCTGACAGTGACCAGAGCAGGGGTCTTCTACAAATTTAAAAAGAAAGCAAAACAAAACCACCAAAAACCAAGCCCTCTCAGACCACAGGCCTCATTTCCTTACACCAGTTCTTAGTTTACTTAAGAAAGTATGTTTCCCTGCTCCAAGCTGACAGTCAAACAGAGCTGATGACACTGAAAAATCCTGATTATTATGCTTCAAAGAAAAATATTCTTGTTAGTGCATGGAGACGAATGTTGAGCGGTGTTCTTTGAAGCACTGACAGTAAGTGGGTATAGTTAATATTTAATTGAAGTAGTTGACATGGTACAGATCCATCTGTACACCCTCTCAGGTTTATTTTTCGCCAGTTTCACCTTCACTTTAAAGGCAGCTCATTGCTCTCTGTTCTATGTTCTACCTTGATTAGAATATACAAGCTTTCTGCTTGGTGCTCCTTTGCCTTAGCAGACTTTTTTTTTAATCAAAGAAGAACTTTTTTGTTGAAGGAAGAACATTTATTCTCGTTGATGATTTCAAAACTGTATCTTTAAAATTCTGCTTATGCTCAGTAATTTTGTGCACTATTTAAATAGATGGAATTGTCATTTCTGTAGAGCAAATGCTTTCTGCTTGCCAGTATCACAGGCCTCAAGTCCATGCTTTCCTCTGATGACCTTCTATTCCAGGTGTTTTAATGTAGCTGTTTGCATTAAGGTTTATCCTGACCATTATTGAGGCAGCACAGGTTTGTAACAGTTAACTACAATTCTGTTTGAAAACTAGAATCAAAATACTAATTTTAGAAACAGCAAGCAGTAAATCTTTGTAGGTAACATACTGTGGGGTCCTTAATTCTGTGTACAAACAACATCCAAATATTAGCTTATTGGCTTCTCTGCACAACCAGAGTACATTTTAATTGCTGATAAGAAATTACAGAATTGTGATTTCAGCAGAGGAAATACGTATTGTAACATAGATCTTCCACCCTCCAAGAGATCATAACAGACAGCCCAGCAAGACCCTTAGCGTTAGAAATGTAACTTTTCATGTATTATGCAGATTCAATTTAGATTTTTTTAAAGATACTAATTGAAACAGATATACCTTCAAAATCTGCAATTTCCATCATACAGATAAGCAAAGCTGCTTTACTTACCCATACCAAAAAATTATTTTTTTTCCAAAGGAGTCTGCAAATAAGCTGAAGGACTGCAGGTCACAGTTACCCTGACCGTTTTGTCAGGCTGAAGACCTAGCTGAGAGCCCTGCACTGAGAACAGCCAGTTTGCAGTTTACAGGAGATTATCTCTGTCAAATGTATGGCTAGGACACTCTTTCCTATGCAAATATATACACACACACAAATCATATTGCACAGGTTCAGCAAGTCCTTGCAGCAGAGCAGATACTACACAGGCCCTGTATCACATCCAGACAGCACGCACCTGTAAGTAACACAGGCAAGCATAACATTTACAGAAGAGATAAAAAGAAACCCTCCTCCAGCTAGTAGTCCTCAACAGTGTCTGTTCTATCTGGAGAGAATATAAGGGTACCGCCATGCCCTCTTCTAAAACTATGATCTCCTGAAAAACAGCTAAAGCCACAGTTAGTCAGATGGTGCCTAGAGTTACAAGAAATCAGACAGAAAATTGCCTTTAGCACTTTAAGGGTGATTTTTGTAGGAGAGCAAGGCAGAAGACAGATGGTACATATCCAGTGAAATTGGAACAGGTTATGTAGCTGGAACTGCAGAAAAAGTAGACAGGGCATATCTCACAAGAAAAAGCAGCAATCCCAGATGTTTTTCTTCAATAAAGCTAACAGAAGGAGGCCCTCACCATCATATTTACACAGAAAAAAATGGACAGAAGAGAAGCCAAAAGGCCACCTCAACATTGGCAGAGCAGATGCTATTAGGTTAGGAAAGTGATGCAAGTGGTCTTCATTCACAAAAGATCCTCCTCTATCAGTAATGTGCACGACATCCACTTTAAGTACATTAGACATACTTAAAGCTACAAAAGCATAGCCAGATGTTCAGTCACACTAAATTAATCCCATCTATTACTTCAGGTAAGAATTTAACAGTATTCCTCAATCCTCCTCCTTTCCCTCTCTTGCATATTACCATAACTTCTGTGACATTGCCCGAATTGGAAAAGTATATTAGCAGGGACAAAAATCGGAAGCCAATACAGCATTGTAAGGGTCCCCCAGTATTTATGGAAATAGGAGAGCAGCAGATTTCTTATTCAGAGAATCCCCTCATGATCAGCCATCTAGAGAGCTGGAAAACATATAAGTCTAAAACCTAATATTGATATGGAAATTTCTCCTTGTAGACCTTGTCCTTTGGCTCCCCAATACAAGACCTAAATGACTTCTCCTGTTGCAGAGACCTCTCTTTTTGTCTCCCAAAGTGGAAAGAGGACATTAATAATAATGAGCATTAAGAGAGCATGTCTGCATAATCTTCTGCTGCAGCATAATCAGTTACTCAACTGAACAGTCATACTAGAAATATTTAACATGTTTTCCAAAATTATACTGTCTGGCATACTATACCCAGAATAAGTGTGTGGTGGCTGTACACTACATGTAGCAAATCCACTGACATGAGTCAAAGTCAAATTTTCCCTCCATTTGTTACATAGTTTACAGTGCCAACTATTAACCAAGTTTAGCTGGCGTACAGTATCTCCATGTGCCAGTATTGTTCAGAAGGAGAACAAGTTATTAGAAACAATGAATTGACACTGTGCTGATGCCAATTTTTGGCCCAAGTATACAAAACCTTTCCTTTGCAATTTTCCCTCCCAATCACACCAGCTGTTATTTGACATCTTCAACAAATAATTTTAAGCTTTTTTTTTTGTATTTAACTCTGTACCTAAAAAAACTTTGTTTCCTCTAGACTTGGATTAAATGCATTCATAATTACTCAAACACTCCTTGCTAAAAGGTGCAATAGCTCCTTAGAATGATCCTTAGTAGCAATAGAAGCACCACTTCCAAGTCTTATCATTTTCATCTTGTTAATGTTTCAACTCTGAATCACTCCTCTTTCTAGAGCTGGTATACTAGAACACAGTTAACACTTTCCTTAGGTACCAATTTGATGTCTTTGGTTACTTTATTCCATATTTATGCATGGAATATTACAATATTAAATATGGAATAATACATGTTTATGTATTAATAGAATCGTCATGTTTTAAGTACTTAAAATATATATCCTTTTTTTAAAGTTACTCAATCCTCTTTATTAAAAAAATCCAGTAACCCTGAGCGTCCAACAGTCCCTCAAAAAGTACGCTACAGCAGCTTCCAAGACGTGGAAAAATGACAACACTAGCATTAGCCATATTAGAGTATTCAACTTCTATGAAAAAATTAAATTATACATCTACCTATTTTGGGGGAAAGGGCACTTGGTTGACTTCACAGGTACTCTTCACCTGAAAATGACCAAGGCCTGAAGCAAACCGTCCCAGGGGTTCACACCATCTCCACCTAGCACCACTCCTACAATTTACATCTAGTCTAGCTCCCAGTTGTAACTCTATGGAGCCAGTGTTCAGTACAGCACACGAATCCAGTTTTATGTTCAGCAGTCATGGTGTAGGTGGCAAGGAGCCAGCACAACTGACACGTTCCTACACAGGAAGCACAAAGATTATCTGTGCCTGTCTACAAAGCAGGAGATGCACCAATGCCTAAGAACAAATAAATGCCCCCATCAAGAAGATGAGCTGGCTCATTTCCATATTGCACATGAGGGTGGGAATAAGGGAGAAGAAAGAGCTAAGGGGTTCACTCTCAAAAGTCAGGTCCAAGTAACATAGACTGCATTATATGCATTGCCATAACACATTTATTGAGACCAAAACATTTTCCTTGCATTATGTAATCAGTTGCACTACTCTAAATGGAGATCTAAACTGGCTCAGTTCCACTCAGAGACACAAATAAACCTGTTCTTGTGATTGCTTTCCCACTGGAAAAAGTACTGAAAAAAATATAACAAGAGCTCTGATTACATCAAAATCCTTATAACAGAGCTCTTATTAGACAAAGGTAAAGTCATGCAAGGAAAGAGGCTGGTGACTTTCTACAGCTGTGTTAAATATTTGTTTCCATATTTGTTATGTATTTAGAGTATCAGACTGAAACTCTAGTATGTTTCAGTCCTTCTCTTAGATTAGCTGTCCAGTGAGGAACAATAGGAAACCCTCTCTCCTGGTACCGTAGGGTGCTGCTGTATGTGAGTCCCACAGCTGACAAACAACAAACTGCAGTTCATGCAGACCCACTGCTTTAATGCCTAAACAATATCCGAGCTATCTCTTCTGTGCTGAAGAACAATATTTGATTAACACAGCACAAAGGTTCACAAGTTGCACCAAAGCCTCCACTGCAAATAAACCACCTCCTCTTCTCCTGGCAGCTCCAGCATCCCACCACAAACAAACCTCCCACCCTGCTCCTCTTGGGCAGCCACCTCTGAGATGAGACATGAAGGAACAGCTTGCACCATGAAGGAACAGCTTGCACAGGGAGTGGATAACTTGGGATTTATTCTGAAAGCTTCACGTAGCTCTGAACAGTATTTTTCCCTAACTCTAGTCATACACTCTGCAGTGTTTTCATGCCCTGCAGAAACAAACCACAATATGGCCTGCTTCAAAGAAAAAACAGTGATCCATAATCAGCTGCTTACATCAGAATAAAATATGTAAGAATAAAGAAAAAAATATGCTATTTAGTACTGAAAAGAGCTTATATCTGTCACTATGTATCTTCACACCAAGTGATCCTTTCTACTACACAACAACCAGACCAGGGAAAACTAATGTTTCAAGTTTCTCAATTCAGTGCCATTTAAGGAGTATCTATTCATAGATTTACAGCATTAACACACTAATTTTTTAAAACCTGCAAAGATTGCAAGACCATAAAATGTGAATATATTAACTAAAAAATTAGGTCAATGCAATATTGAAGCAAATGTCACCTATATTTTACCTAAAAAAAGTATCCACTTCACCCATAGAGGATGCTTTTTACTACATGTCTTAGAAGTAAGTAGAAAAAAATCCACATGAAATTTCAAGCAAATGAATTTGCTGTATCCCTGGCCAAGCGTTTAATGAATACATCACATTTCACCTTTAGAATAAGGCCAGGAATCTTATAATTTGTGAACTTGACACCAACTAAATCTGTAACTTTCACAAATCTTGAAACAACCCAATATGACTCTTTTTAAGTATCACCATCCAGTTATAAGTAATTAATTGTTTTCCCTAACTCTCTGAATCATCTGTAAGAAATACAACATCTAAAGGACATTTTTGAGGAAAAATATGCAAATCACTGAGACACAGCCCTCTTAGGTAGTTAGAAAAAGACCTACTGTACATGGTACCTTCCAGGTTTGGATGATGCTTCTGCAACTTGAAGAGTCATGTGAACCATTTATGACTGTTATTCATTACTCTGAGGTGGAATGAGAGGTGAAGAGTATCCTTTAATTTATTAAGCCTTGGGAATGCTTGGGAAAAAATAAATACTACCCAAGCCACAGTCAAGTGCCCAACTCGGTTTACTAGACCACCTGCAATACTCTTGGCTTTAAACATGTGAATTTTAATAAAACTCTGTGGCAGGGAAATGGGCAACTGAAGAATAGAACCCGTATGATTTTCAACAGAAGCTGATTTATTGTTTACATTAAACCCCAGTTATAGTGTCTAGCACTACTGTCCATGCATAAAGGTGTCTCTCGAGTGGCTAAGCCCCTTGTCCATGAGGCAGGCACACATCCTTCAGGACACCCCATTGGTCAAGCGTCCATCCTCACGTCCTGTGTCTTCTATCTAGGTTTTGCATTCTTTGTAAGCAGGTTCCCAGGCTCTCCGTTCTATTTTTCTGCCCTGTTGTTGTCTCAGTAACCTTGATGAATTGCTGAGAACCCTGAAAACAAGACTGCAGGTGGCTTGCTATCTACCAACAGTTTGGCTGGTACACAGAATGGCCTAAGTTGTACAGATACGTTGCTACAAAACCCCACTATTTTCTCATGTGTAATTCCTTAAATAGCTAAAACTGTCAACCAAAAAAAGTCTCCTTACAACACACATACTTCCCTAAGTTGAGCAAGAACACTCAAATAAATTTTTTTTCACATAACCAGTATTATACCTGCACTTCCAAGTCCAAGCCTATTCAAAAGAAACTCACTGGTCTTTTGAAGTAACCTTCAAAATACCATGACTTCTGTTTGCAGGCAAGAAAAAGAATCTGGAAGGAAACATGCTGCTTTTCCTTATCTCAACTGAATAGTCATCTTAACAGCTTCTGCAGTACTGCAACACAAACACTGGGTGACAGGATTAAGGCACTGGAAAACGTCCGAACATACAGATAGCATATGAACTAGCTCAAGCTTAGAAGTAAAAAGAACACCTTCAAATGGATGAATGGATGGCTAAATAAAAAAAGAAAAAGGAAGATGAGATACACATTCCCATATTGTGTCCAAGTCACTGTAACCTTAACAATTTCTAGAGACAGATGTAGCATTTTTAGTGGATGAATAATAAGTGCTGTGCCCTGTGCTGAGGGAACAAGCTGAGATAAAACCTCACATCCACAATTAAGAGTATGAAGAAAATGAGATTTATTTATTCCTCTCCTAGCACCAGAAGTCCAAGCTATTTCCTCAAAGTGAAAATCTTACTTCCCAAATGCCTCCTACCATCTGTCAAACAGTTTTAGCTGTTCTCAAGAAGCTTCTTATGCTACTATAGACATTACATCTGCAACAGATTTCCTTCTTGTAGAGTACAGATGGGATTAAACACTGTTTTATAACAAATACAGCAAAATACTGTTCCAGATTTCCACTGTGTACAATCCAGAACCAGTTACTCTGAATAAAACGTTTTTAACATATCTGCTACTAATCAATGGCCTCTTATGAGCACTGTTTCCCAAACTTCACTTGCTGCATTTATAGAATGCAACACTCTATATACGCCTTCCTTTTAAAAGCCAGTGTCAGTCCTCACAACATCAAGCTCCACCATGATATGAAATTACCAAAATGAGACAAATTACCAGAAAAGCAAGCAATTTGCTGTTGCCAAAAGCTGGACAAACACATATGGTTTAAGACAAAGCTACACAGAGCTGCTTCTACTGCATCTAAACTGATGGAGTGTCGTAGCCAGGGAAACTACCCCCTTGATCAGAAGCTAATTTATAAAAACATCCCCATAACGATGTAGATTCTTTAAGTCCAGGGTCTGAATTAGTCCACAAGGCAGCAACAGTATATCTCCTCTACTAGTTATCAATGCCATGAAGTATTTTTCAAAGTCAATAACTATTTTTTTTTTATTTATTTCTGGTTAGTAGACCTAACACCTAGAAAACTTGTGCAAGTCACACGTGTCTCAGTGTTTGTTCACACATTCTCAAAAGAATGAAAAATAAAGCAAGAGCATTACAAAACCATTTGCATTGCTCCAGCTTTAAACTCAGAGCATGACTCTCCACTTTGTGTTAGTGGGAGGAGCATAAACAGCAGAGGGAAAGAAGGGAACTATTTACCAGCTGAAGCTAAACACAGAGGATATCAACTTTATCCAAAAGACAAGGGAACAGCAAAAGAAATCACTCAAGCAAAATTCAGAGATGGTCCTCTAAAATGAATCAAAGGCATTGGAGAAAACACTTTTTGTTGCTGTCAGGTTTTTTGTCGGGCTAAGTTGTTTTTAAACAAAACAAATGACCAAGACTGTGCCCATCATTTCTTCTGTCGTAAACAAGATTTATTTCTGAACTATATTACCATCAACCATCTGTTCTAATAGACTATAATTGTAACTGCTGTCTAACAAACCAGAAGAAATTAACTAATTGAACATCATTATGATTACATCAGAATAATGAGGGGGGGGAAGCCAAACAGCAAAGGCAGTTCACTCAGGAAATCATCTAAAGAATCATTTCACACTTAGAAGCAGTATTTTTAACTTCCACACCAACCCACCAAAACAGCCTAGGCAAAGAACTCCACTGCTTCACTCTTCCTGTGCAAGCAGTGACTATACAGGTACCTCCCTCAAAAAGCCTTCTGCTACTGCTCCTCTGCTTCCCAACTGTACATCTGCTGTAGAAGCAAGATCTTCATTAACAGCATAGTCTCTTATGAAACACAATATACTTGACCAAGATGTTCACATTACAGCTCAGAGAATAGGATCAGCAACTTCCTTCTGTGTTTGTACTACTTAATTTACATTGCATAGACTGGAGAAAAACCCACACTTGTAGGAGTAAGACTATGCTGTTTTCTACAGCTATCACTATTTCTTCACTGAAGGTCTTTTTCTGTTTTTCTTCATAATTCTCCATTTTGTTGAACAATGAAAATTGTTCTTCTGTGTTTAATCACAAATGTGAGTAATGTACAGCTTGATGCACGTTCATTAAAAAGAAACAAACAGAATTACAACAATGCACATTGCCTGGCCCATTGGGAAGTTTTACATATACGACATTATATAACTTCCCAAACAAATTTATTTTCTGTTCTGAAAGACCAAGAGACGAAGATAAATCAGACAGCTTAAAGCAAGAGGAATTACACAGCAGAGGATAGGGAAGGGAGAAAAAGCCCTTAGAAAACTCTCCTGCATGCTTCAGGAAACAGAATTTGTGGGAAATGCAATGGGGAAGCAGGTGGTAAAACAGTAATCAGTGCAGAGATGAAAGGCTAATAACTGACTTGACACAGTTCATTAAAACTTGGCTGTATGTTCTATGCAAAGATTTACTGGACGGAGAGGAGGCTGGAACAGAACTTCACAGAATACAAAGTATGCATAGTTTCTTTTCTAGGTAGTTGCATAGCCATTTATTTGAAAGTGTAACAGCAGACTAGCCAAAAGAAAATGGGTAAGGGCTGCATGACCTCATACCCTTCTCGATCACTTCAACAGAATTTAAGAAAAGACAATCTAAAAATGAGCCATCTTCAATAAACTTCCCCTCCCTCAAAATTATTTTCCTTTAATTTCTGCATTTCATTTCTCTTTGGAGCAAAACCTGAGATAATACAGCAAGCAGTATTAAAAGAATAGGAGCACGGCAGTCTGGCTTTCAGTCCCAGTTCAGTACACTGTAAAAGATGTACGAGTACAACATCGTTTCCTGCAACATCAGAAAATTCCTCCTTGTGTCGTAAAGTTAACAAATATCAAGAAGCATTATAGAAAAGAGTTTGAGGTGTTCTGGGGTTTTACACATGCAGCAGAGATATGACCTGGATTGCTCTTTATTAAAAAGTCCTTTTTTAACTAATTTGACGAAGAAGCATGTTTAAAAGAAGTTCTTTCCCTGACCCATGATTAAAGTAGAAAAAAGTATTATGCATTGCTAGGTCTAAGCTTCATCAGCCTTGAAAAATTTGGTTTACTTACAACATGATTTTTAGGGTCTTTTCAAAGCTAAATGAGTCTATGACTTTCACATAATGCTACAATTAAAAAAAAAAAAATAAAGAGGAGACAAAGGGTCCACAACTGACCATAATCACATCTCTCTTTTTTCCCCCAAATAGTTTCAATTATGAAATAGACACGTCAAATCAGCATCTAGAAAGGAGGGCTCTGTGGCTAGGTTTTGGAAAGCTGTATAATCACAAAACAAACTACTTCAAAGCTCAGGAGTTTTGACTAAAAACGAGTACTTGGCTAAAAGGACAAATGACCTCAGAAGTGACCTCAGAAGTAAAATCCGGCTTCTAAAACAAACGAGCACACAGAAAATTTCACTAGTCCCTTCTACAGTTACTTGATAGCCAAAAATGCAACTATGTTCTTCTCTTCTTGTATTTTCCGCATCATTTAAAACCAAAACTGTATCAACTCTAAACTCTCACTTGCCAACCAGACCCTTCAAAGGCAAGAGGGAAACACCACACTTCACACAGTTCTGTTGCTGCCCATCACGTTCACTGGGGACTAACAACTCAGTACTAATTCCTACCTTTTCAAAACTGAGGTTGGTAATTAACAAGCATCAGCAGGCCCCCGACTACTTGAACACTCAACAGATCAAATAGAGGTGTATTTCCTATGATTAAGTTGAAATGATTGAAGTTATGAAAGTTACCAGGTGAAAATCAACTGTTTCTACACGATGTTTTAAAATCCTGAATTCAGTCTCACGAACTCTGTTTTGGACAGTGGCAGCACAAAACACGTTAGAAACATCTTCAGTGACACACTGAATTGACGGCTTTCCTCCTTTCATGAGAATTCTACAGCGCACTGCAATAAGACACAATTTGCGAACACTATTTCAAGCAACCGTGTGCACCTCATCTGAACGACCACCGAGTTCGCTAAGCAAACCCCACTTGGAGCCCAGGCTCTTTAGGAAGCGAGCCATTTGCAAGGCCTGCTAATAGAGATGCAGAAGCGCGGTTCGCAGCGCCACGGGACTGGGGACAGTAACTAGGTTTCGCTCCCCCGGGCACGGCTACAGCGCAAGATTATTTCCCAGTGCGAGGGGAAGGACGTTACCGGCAGTAACAGGCGCTGCATTTTAACTGCATTTAACGCGACCGGTTCCAACGGCGGCTCGAGGGAGGGCGGG
>VYXD01008480.1:39568-53141 GCA_013397195.1 Hylia prasina
TTTTTTTTTTTTTTTTAATCACCTCAAAATGTGACTTCTCAGAATCACGGAATCAATTAGGTTGGGAAAGACCTCTGAGATCATCGAATCCAACCTATGACCCAACACCACCGTGTCAATTAGACCACGGCACTAAGTGCCACATCCAGTCTTTTCTGAAACACCTCCAGGGACGGACGGGTGGCTCCACCACCTCCCTGGCCAGCCCACTCCCACGCCTAATCACCCTTTCTTTGAAGAAATCCTTCCCAATGTCCAGCTTAAACCTTTTCCTGCATCTTAAGACTGTGTCGCTTTGTCTAGTTGCTGGCCACCTGGGAGGAGAGACTGACCCTCACCTAGCTACACCCTCCTTTCAGGGAGTTGGAGAGAGCAAAAATGTTACCCTTGAGCCTCCTCTTCTAGCACTTTTAAATACATCCTCGGTAACAAGAACCACCACGATCAACTCCCATGTATTACTGGATTTCAAGTAACCGTCAGCGTGTACCTCATGTTATTATCACGTTGCAAAAGGCAGAGCATCTTCACTTCTTTCAAGGGAAAGTACTGTCAGTACATTCAGAAGATATCTGGCACCTTCAGCACTGACCCCCAACGAATGACGCAGAAAAGCTGACACAGGATTAATGTTCCCAACTCCAAAAATAATTCTTCTTGCTCCATCCAATTTTCATAAAATCATCGGCTATATCTCAATTGTAGCAGTGTGACTAGGAGTCCATTATCTTGGGCTAATGTTCCACTCACAACCTTTTCATTCTATTCCTTGGAATCAGAGTTAATTAACAGGCTGACTGTTCTTTCTTCAGTACTTTTTAATGCTTCTGTAGAAAAATGTGTATATATTCCTGGCTGTGGAATATTGCTTTGTCTTCTCAGCAATGAGGTATAAAATGTTGAATAATAAAGAGAACATATCTAATGATGAAAACAAAATTGAAGTTTCTTTGTACAAAGCTTTTTATAATTAAACAATACTTCTTCCCAAAGGAAGGCTCTGGAATGAGACAATTCACTCTAATGAGAGCTACTCACCCAGGCTTTCTTACGATGGAGCTTTAATTCACAAGGGTGGTTGCAGTCTGCAGAACAGACTGAGTCTAGCTTTGGGAAGCAGTCCTGCGCATGTGTGCAATTCATGACTCATTTATGTCTTGCCTTGTGACAGAGCAATGCTTTAAAAGCTATTTTCAAGGACACCATATTTCACACTTTAACACTTTGAGAGCTCCATAAAAAACATGGAATTCTTCAAGTTGTGCTAAACACAAGGGGAGGGGTCACACTTTCAGATACACGAAGTATGTGATATTAACCTGTTGTGTGCAGCTGAGTGAGTATGCCAGTGAATCCACACTATGCTTTTTGCTTCTCCTGGAGGGCACTGGTAAACCCTTGTTACTTATTCCTCAGAGTGCTTTCCTAGCTTTATAGAGTTCTTGTATTCTTGTCTGAGATAGAAGGAGGAGGCTGGCAGCACACTAGAGTAGCAAGAGTTTATGGAGAACTTGGACCTCTCCTCACAGGGCTTACATTGAATCATATGCATGCTGATGCTTTCATGGGTTACACAATACTGAATTATGGCTCAGATATTTTTCTTTAAAGGATTTCTTATAGGGAAAGCAGGGGTGAAATGCCCTTAAAGTATCACAGCTTCATATCTGAGGACACAGAGAACTGATGAGTTGTGGGAGTTTGCACATCACTCTTTAGGACTGTCAGGTGGAAAAAATACTTAACTATCACCACAAATACAGAGAATCATAGGTGACTTGGGTTGGAAGGGACCTTTAAAGGTTATCTAGTCCAAACTCCCTGCCAAGTGCAGGGATATTTCCACCTAGACCACATTGCTCACAGCCTCATCCAACATGGCCTTGAATGCTTACAGGGATGAGACATCAGCCACCTCTCTGGACAACCTGTTCCAGTCTTTTACCAACCTTCATTGCAAGCAATTTCTTCCTTATATCTAGTCTGATTCTGCCCTCATTCAGTTTAAATCTATTCCCTCTTATCCTATCACTACACGCTCTTGTGAAAAGTCTTTTCCCTGTTTTGTTGGTCCCCTTTAGGTACCGGAAGGTGCCATAAGGTCTCCAGAGCCTTCTCTTCTCCATCCTGAACAGCCTTAGCTCTCACAGGCTCATAAGACACATGCTCCTTGCTTCTGATCCTCCTCATGCCTGTCCTCTGGACTTCTGTCAGCAGGTCCAGATCCTTCTTAAGTTGGAGGTCCCAGAGCTGGACTAGAGAAAGTATTTGCCTGCATTGTATACATCTTTGATCAGGAATAAACACACAGGAAGCCCACAGCTAGCAGAATAAAATAATTATGTATTTTTTCCTGTAGAAACACCAGAACTACCAGTCCTGTTAATTTGTCAGAAAAAGGACATGGAAGCTACTCCATGAAAGGAGAGAAGCTGCTTTCGAAAGGGGAGAAGCTGCTTTCCATCTTTGACAGAGGCTTTTAATTAGGGCGTATTTCCAACCCATTTAAAATAGCAAGGATGCAAGTAGTGTAAAGCAGGATCTGATGTTTGAGGTTGTCAGGGAATGGCAAGGACAAGACTATTCCCTAAAAGAAAGGTGAGTGGGGAGCCAAAATTGGTAACATAGCTGTCAGGACAGGTACCTCACCATCCAGCACCCACTCTCACATTCAGAGAGTTGAGCCAGACAGACCTAGAGACGGTCAAAGTCAGCCAGAAGTCCAGATCATAAGGCAATACCACAATGAAGAGAGAGATGTGAGGTGAAGCCAGGAGCAAAATCCCTTAGTTGTGTTTAGGATGAGGTCCAGCAACCACCAAAGCAACAATAGCAGGCTAATGTCAAGCCAGGAGGTCAGGACAGAGGTTGAAGCTTGAATCAAGACTTAGTATCTTACAGACTCAATACTCTTCTAATACAGCTCTAGTTAGGTGTAAGGGCCCAGGGCTGTGCTTAAATATAGCTCTTGGGCCTATGGGTATAAGTAGTAGCTGCAGATGAGGCTGCTTAGAGCCATTAAGGCTTATTAGTGCACTAAGGACCACAAAGAGTTCATCTGGTCCCTTTTTTCCTTACAGGATAAAATTTGCAGTAATATATTAAAGCAAGCTTTTCACTTCAGCTAGCCACAGCTGCTCCTTTCTGACTCAACTCTTGTGAAAGGAGGGGTGAAATTGTGAAAGAAGAGCTGTGTGCTAGACATGAAGCTGAGCCACAGGAAGAACAACTTCCACCTGAAGTGTGGGAGCTTCTGGCAGTGCCACCATCTCACTAACCACTTGGTTAGTTCCCAAGTGCATCTGTTCTCAGAAAACAAGATAAAATACTTCAGAGCTGAAGGTGAACAACAAAAAGGCAGAATGTTTTGTTTTGTGGTTGTGCATATCTTTGATTATGATATGTACATGATTAGGGACAGTAGATGCTATACAAACACAAACGAGCTCTGTTCAAAAAGAACAGAGCATTATTCTCAGATAACGTGCTTGCAGAGCCACTAGAGGATATTCAGTGTAATCCTGCTGGGTGTTGTCTTATTATCTAGTGTTAACACACACCACATGGGGCTTTACTGGTAAAGGAAAACAGAGAAAGACTAAAAGCAACAGCAGAGTCTGAAGTAATGTGAGAACTCTGCAGTCCTGGCAAAGCAGACTTGTGCACACACTCACTTTATTTTTTGGTTTCTCTGAAGTGTATCATAGTTTCCTGCTACATTGACAGGTGTAGGGAACTCTGACAACATGGGGAAGATTAACAAAAGCAGAAAAAAACCCCCAGAAATACTGTACTAAAAATATTAAGAGGAAAAATACAGCCATTTTATATTTTCAGGAAAGCTGTCTTCTTTGCACTTGTGGGAAGTTTCAGCCTCCATCATGTGTCAAAGAGAATAGAAGCTTTTGTTCTCAGCTCAAAAAACCCCCATTTTTAGTAAAAGTTAAAATTGGGACCATTGCTCTAATTAACAAAATTTGGTTTAATTAACAAGCAACAGGGGTTTGACAGAGAAGTGAAAAACTTTGTATAAATGCTCACTTAAAGTGGTTTTAGTGTGCTCTGATGGAAGGAAGCTCAGTTTTGGGTCCCTTCTCTGTGGGAGAGCCTTAGTGCTGCTGATAGGGCCATGAGCCCTGTGGCCTCTGAGCTCCTGTGGTCTCACTGCATAGCTTCATGTTTTGGAGCAATTATCTGCATTGTGACATTACTGAAATTAGAATTTTAATTAAAATTAGAAAGGATTATTATAGGGTGGTAAGTACATTGTACATGGTAGGAAACAATGTTTGGTAGTAGCCTTTTTATCATTGAGCTTGGTAATGCACAGTTGGTTTAGAACAAACGTTTCGAAGCTTTAAAACCACTGACATTGCTAACGATTTGAGTCTCCCATTTAAAGTCAGCACATTTGTGCTAATTAAAAATGAGACGGAAATATTTCCACTTTGATCTAAAAGCTGTATGGCAGGTATCTGAAGTATTTCTTATTTACAGTACAGTAATTCTTCCTGTCTTCAATTTCGTCACAGTTATGAATGCTATCCCTAGGAAATTACTTTTGCTGCAGTAATCCATCATTTACCCCAGCCATTCACAGGGCTAACATAAAAAAAGTCAAATTTAGTTTTCCACAGTTAGATCACATTTTTATTTTATTAGATGCAGAACTACTCATTCTGTCACAGACCTTGACACTGCAGAATGTTCCTCCCTCCTTTAGATCTAAGCTTGTCTCTATGAGATATGTCAGTCCTGAATTTCTGCATTATATTTAGTTATTTAGGACATGATGTTACAGGATTTTTAATTCAACTCAGGCATTTTTCAAGTACCCACATATTTTTATTCTTTTGCATCACCAGTTCAAGTATTCTTAGCCCTGATCTGGTTTGTCATTTCTGCAGTTTTCAGTATGCTCTTGTCTGACAAGTCCTCTTTAAATATCTGCTGTATCAGCTCCTCTTCTGTCTTGGAGAAGCTCCTTCCTCCCATATGTCTGTTTTTAGCCTCCAACTTTCATAGTTGGAGTCGAGAACTTCACATTTCTCCTGTACAGTGAACTGAGCTTGATAGGATTATATTTAGCTGTATCAGTAGGATTTTAATCCAATAATCCTGTTGAGAGGGCGTTCTTCCAGCAAGGAGACCTAATGCACCTGTTTCACCTGCCACTTAGTTTACACACTTTTGCAAAGAACTCTTTGCATTAGTTTTGGTATTGTGAAGAAATAGAAAACAGCAATGCATCACCTCTTGCACTAAATGGTAAACATGAAGGATGTAAAACATTCACATTGTAAAAAGCATCAGTTCTTTCTGCCTGCTGCTGGGAAGTAATGAATTAATTCCTTATTTTGCTTTGCTAATATGCATGGATTTTGTTTCCCCTATTAAAATCTCTTCATCTCTACCCACAAGTTTTCTCATTTTCACCTTTTGGGTACTCTCCGCATCCCACAAGAGGGGGTGCGGTGCGGCAGGGAAATGGGCAACTGAAGAATAGAACCCGTATGATTTTCAACAGAAGCTGATTTATTGTTTACATTAAACCCCAGTTATAGT
Source organism: Hylia prasina (assembly GCA_013397195.1). Lineage (NCBI taxonomy): Eukaryota > Metazoa > Chordata > Aves > Passeriformes > Sylviidae > Hylia > Hylia prasina. Next base: position 45,134 of record VYXD01008480.1, read on the forward strand.
TTCTAGCACTAGTGTCCATGCATACAGGTGTCTCTCGATTGGCTAAGCCACTTGTCCATGAGGCAGGCAGACATCCTTCAGGACACCCAATTGGTCAAACGTCCATCCTCACGTCCTGTGTCCTCTATCTAGGTTTTGCATTCTTTGTAAGCAGGTTCCCAGGCTCTCCGTTCTATTTTTCTGCCCTGTTGTTGTCTCAGTAACCTTGATGAATTGCTGAGAACCCTGAAAACAAGACTGCAGGTGGCTTGCTATCTACAAACAGTTTGGCTGGTACACAGAATGGCCTAAGTTGCCCAGATGCATTGCTACAGTGTGGAGTGAGCAGTTGCATGGGGTCAAGATGCTGGCTGGGGATAACCCATTGGCACAATTCCTGTATCACAAGCAAATTTTTTTAGAAAGGAAGGAAGACATACACACATTAAGATCAGTATGCTCCAGGTTGAACCTTCTTTTCCAGAATTTCTTGCTGATATGTTGTGTTTTCCTCAGTTACAGAATGGAATAAATATACTTAAAGTCATAAACCTGTCTTTCAAAAGGACAGAGCCTACTTCTTGGGGGAGGAAGGGACCTCCATAGTGTGAGGCTTCTTTCTGTTCGCTTGTCAAGTCAGTGGGCAATATCTGCTGGTCTGTCCATTACAGGCTTTTTATCAAGGCTCTCTTTCTGTTTCCTTTTGTGAGTCTTTTTGTTCCCTGGGATGATTCTTGCACCTTCTTTTTTTTTTTTTTTTTTTTTTTTTTAATAACTCTCTTCTATTTTGGATGCAATACTAGTCTGTAGCCTAAATTTGGAAGAAGAAAATTCATTTCATTCAGAATGAGTCCAGGCCCTCCCTTTTCTCAGATCTATTTTAGTTTGCTGGCTAAGCAAGCCCGTTTAGCTGGACCAGGACAGGTACCAATATGGTCCCCCTGTGACTAGCTGTTGAGATTGATGCCTCAGTTGAAGCAACAACTGCAATTGGTCCTTTGCAGATGCTGTCTTGCTGTAAGCCTCCCTCCTGACCCTTGACTGCCAGCTTAACTCATGCCCTTAATGTATGTAGGTTTTATCTCTTTCTATGGTATGTCCTTAGTGCATCATCCACAGAACATATTCTATTTCCAGGCCTCATTGTAACCTTAAGCCGTGTTGATCATGTCTCAGTTCCTTCATTTTCCTGGCAGATAGCTATGTTCAGTTAGCCTGTAAATGCTTGGTCTCCAGCACATCATTACTGAAAACAAAACTTGTATTCACTGTTCAGGGTAGTTATATAGTCAGTGCTTAGGGGATTTTGTCAAAGAAAGTGTACTGTCACATTCAATTTCCTCTCCCAGACAAACATTCATTAATTCAGTGTAAAGCACAGACATCTCTCAGAGTCTTGTTTGGATTTTTATTTAGCAGTAGGGCAATTGAATCAAGACTCCATCCACCTCTGCAAATGTGTGTTGTGATTACATGGTCTCCAGCCTGTCAGAAGCTTATGAAACATTTTCTAATCAGGGGAAGGCAGCTCAAGCAATTTTCTCTTTTGGCTCTTGTACCACACAGCTCCTGTGTTATCTGACACTTGGTTTATATCATAAAAAAGCTTAATGCAGAGTAAACTATGTAAAAGTAACACACTCTCTGAGATTTTAGGTCCTTTGCATGTCGTGCAATTCTATTTTGCATTCTTCATCATGTTTTTCTTATCTTCTTAATAGAAAAGGCCAGTGTCTCACATCTGGTCCTTGACAGGCTGAGCTGAGAGCTATGTTTATAGATGTAAACATCACAAATGAAATATGATGTATATGCTCACCATTGCCCCAGCTACAGGAAACTTCTTGTCATTCCTCTGCTTGTAGCCTGGCTGTCTGCAAATCTAGTTGGAAGTTGCCTAGATGGCTCTTGCATTTCTGTCTTATGAAATATCTGAGCTGTCTTTTCCTCTTAGGTTTTATTTGTGTGGGTACAGTTGTCATGAAACTTGTCCACGAGCAACAGCCTAAGTCCTGAGCCCTTTCTTTATTTGCAGAAGAGAATATACATTATCAAGGATAAGGGAATTTCTAGAGGCCTGTGAAATGGAAATATCAGTGGCCACCTTTGAAAGAGGAGAAGAAAACAACCAAGGAAAAGGAACTTAGCCCCTTTTCCCTTCTTAGAAATATCCCAGCAGAAGTTATCTATTTGTATCTACCCCTAGAAGATAACAATGTAATGAGCAACAGCTGGCATTAATAAATCGCAACAAATCATGTGGAATTACTCTCCTTTTCTCTGCCCAAGGAATTTTCTGAATAGGACAAAGTCAGTGTGATATATTTTAAATTTGGTAGTAGATTAGTAAGTACAAGGATACAGTCTACATAAAACACCTGTAAAGTGGGAATATAATAGATATTATATTTTAATTTTTCTGGTTTGAAAAATAGAAAAGTTGACAGTGGCTCCTGTGGGTTTTAGAAAATGGTTAAAGGTAATAGAATAGTATTCTTAATTCCATGTACTTTAATGAAATAAATGTGAAAGTTCATGAAGTCCAGCCAGTCTACAGCATTTATTTGCTGAAGGAAAGCATTCACCCAATGTAAGTTTTCTTCAGTAACCGTGAACACATATGAGTGAAAAAAACCACTGCAATTGGACACTGTATTACATTATTCTCCAGTGTGCATTTCTGACCTGATTCTGCACTGTGGTACTTTTATATTACAATTAATCTACCTCTAGCTAATGAGCTTCACCAGAGGGAATGGGTGTGGATTCAAGCTATTGCATCCTGAAAACTGAAAAACATAGTTTCAAGGTTTGATTTTTTTCATTAAAGTTGTAGCTTAGCAAATAGCTCCATTAAATAATTCTTCTCATAACTAAAAAAGGCTGAGTCTAAACCTAGATGATTACTTCCAATAAATTGTAGTGATTCTGAATTCAATCCTGCCTCCATGGGTAGGGTTCTGTAAAGTCAATGGAGTGATCATTATAGTATAGCTGTGAATATGACTAAAACCACCTGCTCCTTTCCCAGCACACCTCAGAAAAACACTGCTCCTTGGGAGAATGTGTTCTGAACTGCTGTATTTCATACAAATGATACGACTGTGAAGTCTAGAATTAAAAAACAAACAGCAGAGGGAGGCATACGAATAGGAACAGGAGAAAAAATGTGGATTTGAGACCTGATAGCAATGAGATGAAAAGAGAGAACATGTGGTGCAGCGGGACAGTGAAGGGCACAGCAGCACAAGTGGGAGATGGGAGGGTAACTGCTGGTAGTACCCGGCCTGTGAGCTCCTGAGAAACCAGCTCATTGCCAGGATTAATAAAAAAGTGGGGGGAGGCAATTTTGAATTTCCTGGAATTGCAAGGAGGGGAGATAACTGGATTTGGGTTTTTTTTGTTGTTTTGGTTTTTTTTTTCTCTTTGTCCTATTTCAGGTAAAGCACTCTCAACTCAGGGAATTTTTATTTCATTTACTGCCAGTTAGCACCAGATACTGATCATTGATTCAGGTATTGGGTGGAAAAAAGAGACAACATATTTAAACACTTTAAGAGACACTTTTCATTCCTCAGGCTCTGCAGTGCTCAAACACCTCTCTTGCTTCCATCCAAGTCTCCTGTTTCACTTCAGGTCATGCACAGTCACCCGGGGGGAGGTAGTGTTTGTGCAATGACTGCTTTCTGCCACTCTACAACCCCTTCCCTTCTCACTCCTTCCCTTCAGGCCTCTCTGGGGCTGCATATCCCCAACATTTTACATGATATCCCCAGCTGTATCAGAGGTCTTAAACACCTTTTCTTTCTGGTAAATCCATCCAAAATTTTTCTCTGATATTGCAAAAATGACTAGGCAGGCCATGTTAATACCACTATTTATATACGTGCAAAAAATTCTAGAAAGAAAATGTTGCTTTTAAACACTTTTAAACCAAAAAATTCTAAAATGCTACTGATTAAACCCAACCCAAATCTAGGTGCAATTGTGTGGTTTTGCCCCTAAATACCATCCCCTGTCTTTCATCAGATACATTTTTTCTGTCTACTAAAAGCAGCCATCAACCTACTGATGATGGGGAGAGACTGCCTCTTACTAAACTTATCTGCAATGTGGCCCTATGTGGTGAAAACCAAAACCAAAACAAAATACTTCCAGGCACTCCATCCCTGCTAGTGCTAACACTTGTGAACAATAATGTGATCAAGTGGTAGCTAAGTTATTTTTGTCCCCAGAAGTCTAAGTTTTTTTCTTGAAAAAGAGAGAAAGTTCTCACATATGTGTTTTTTTCTATCTCTGCAAATCATGTACTGCTGCAGACATTACTTGTGATACCAGCCTGTGAGGATGGTGATGGGGTGTGAAAGTGCCTGGCCTTCTTAAGGAATCTGAATCTAAAGCCTCAGAGGCACAAAGCTTTTTCCTTCTATTCCTGTATTTGCAGAGACCTTAGGTGAAGGGCAGACTCAGAAGTATTTTTGCCTAAAGTATATTTTTAGGGCGTTATTCAGGGTTTGGTGTGGGGTATTTTTTCCCCTTGCCAAGTTGATATCTTAATGACACAATGCCTTAATGCCACAGTGTTTGTATTTTCTCATTTCCTCAATGTTAGGAGCATCCTAGCTTGCTCAGAATTTTTCAAGAATATTTGTCTGTGTCAATGAAGATGTGCTTTACCTCTGGGCCCTCCCTTTGTGTTTTGAATTATGGGACAAATTGTCTCCCTGATAAATTTCCACATTTGTTGAAGTGTTTTCCAGCCTGTAGTTTTCAAGAGCTATAGGGATACACTCCGATACCCTCTTGCTGGTTTGAGTCCCAAACATGGTGTTGCTTATCCAGATCCACGAGCCAGGGGCTGAGGGATAACAAAAGGACGTCAAACTTTCCATCCTGAAGTGCTAAAATAGGACCCCTGTCAAACTTCTGATTAAATTCCATGGGGCCAGAATTTTACCCTTATCTGAAAGTCACGGTGTTTCTCCTTCATGGTCACGTCTGGTTAAGCAGATAGACCTGACCCTGAACTCCAAGTCTAAACAACTAAATCAAATGTTTTGGTACAGTGTGAGCCTTGTCTGAATTACTACAATTAAGACTTATCTCCACTGTACATAGGAAAAACAGTTTTGAAACACATGCTTTGTACATCCCAAAACATGGGCTGGCAGCCTTTCAAAAGCAATGTACATTGTATTTCACTGTAGAGTGCATTTGCATGTTAACAGCAATATAATAATATAGAAATATCTTCACAATATCTCCAAGAGCTAAGTATCCTCTTTTTTTTCATAGCTTGAAATATTGAAGTAGAAAGTCAAAGAATTTGACTCAAGTTTCAAAGAATAAGCATGTCAGGATTTATGATTGTTTCTCAAACAGATGAAAACTTTACCCTGAAAAGGCTGTTTTGTCTGTGAGTGATGCCCTGGGGTACCTTCAGCAGGAGCTTCCTGCCTCAGCAAGGCTGATATAAGCTACTCTTCCCAGGGAGCTCAAAATCTTTATTACAACTGACATTAGTACACTTCCACTATAGCTCACAGCTGCTTGTGTACTGGAGGCTCCTCTTGCTGGTGTCAAGTCCAAATATAATGAATGGACTGTAGGATCAGTGTATGAAGCTGCAGATGGCTCCTATAAGCACTCTCACTTATCCTCTGTGCCCAACAATGCATAAATCACTAGCACCATCTGCCTGCTATTTCTTTCAGCGCCTCGGGCATTTTAACTCATTAAGAGATGGCAGGGAAATTCATCTCAAACAGCAAGGAGTTTACCAAAAAGCACAAGATTTTCAACTTAGAGGAAGACCAATGCCGCATCATTTTGCTAGCACACTGCTGCAGGAAGAAATGCTTGCTTCATTTTGTACTTTTATTGAGGTAGAGAATGGGCTATTCAAAAGCCTGGGGTATCAGGCAGGAAATCCTCATTCCCTATTTTTCTGTATTCTACAGTGAGAATGATGACAGGTTCATATCCTGGCAAATCTCACCATCATTCTGTTTGGCCTGGAGTCACTTGCAGTCAGCCCTGTGCTTGCCTGCTTACTATAAATAACAACCAGTCAGAAAAGAGAATTCACAGCTTCTTACTCTGTTGCTGGCAATAGGAAGCTATTTTCATGATGCTTGTTAAGTATTTTGGACTTTGGCTTGGATTTCTACAATCATGTCTGTAATAAATCACATAAAAGCAGACTAGTTGTTCCATATGTTGAGTTTTGCTCAAGTTAGTTTTTACTTGAGAGGGTGAATGGGGGAGCAAGACACCAGATGAGGGGTGTATTCAAAATTGTCTCAGCTACAGAGAGCAAGCAACGTGGGAGAATGCAGTCTGAGAGAGAAAAGGCTATAGGAAAAAAAAATATGGTGAACAGAAACCCTTAGATTTTGTGAGGAAAAGAATTTGTAGGCGAGAGGAAGACATATGTAGCTGGAGCATGACTAAACTGAGTGGCTTTGGGAGACAGGGACTCTAAATTGCCAGTTTTGTAAGGGTGGACTCAGGTGAGGTTTCTCATTTCTACTGGGGGGTGTAGAGTTTTTTTCCTAATTAAAAATATTTACAATTTTTTTCATGATGGTGACCTTCTTTACATGCAAATGGAAATGGAATGAACATTCTCAGTGTCTGAATGTTCTTACTAGCATCTGTTACCTTTAAAATTATCCCTGTTTTGATCTCTGAAGGCACCTTTTGTTTACTTACTGCTTATTCTCAATGCAGGTACATTCCCTATGCTGTGTTCAGGTACATTCCCTGTGCTGATTCAGATGAGTAATTGTACTGGATGAGAACTGCATGTGACCAGGCACTGAAACAAGCCAGCAAAGGCACCCTTCTCTTGCTCATTTCTTGGCTCTGACTGCATTTCTCAAACTAGTGTTCCTCCAAACCTAGCTTTTGGGGATTTGTGGCCCCGCATGCATAAACCTGAGTGATGTTGAGATTCATAGGTTTCTAAGGAGCAAGAGTGATCAAAGAGCTATAAAACAAGGATGTGCTTAGTCATTTCAGTCACAGGCCTATGTGAGAGAATGCATTTTTCTCTGACCTTGGTTTCCAGAATGAAACTCTTTTGGGGAGTCCATTGCTAATGGAAGCATTAGCAATGGATTCCCCAAAAGAGATTTTTGTTGTTTTGAGCACTACCTAGTAAGATATTTCAATTTTCTCCAAATACAGAATTGAATGGCATTTTAGAAATTGTTTAATGATATCAGTGCAGGTCAATAGGTATATTACCCTAAGTTGTTTTATGTTGATTTTTATCAAGTAGATGATCCAAACAAATAGCTGATAAAATCTGCGTGTGGATGTCTGTATAGGTGTATTACATCAAATAAACCATTTTATGTCATAATTTACCTGGAGTAATATAGGTGTGTCTGCAAGCAAGATTCTAATGTGGATTTTCTGTCCTCACTTAAACGTTATAAGAATTAGCTGTTCTGCTTCTTCCATTTTTTTTCCCCATCTTTCCTGCATTTTCTTGCATATATGCATTTTAAATTATTTACAATATTTTTTTCTGATAATCCCTGAGAAAATCTACTATGTTCTTGTTTAGAATTTGGTACAAGCTATTTTTCTAGCTTTTTTTTTTTTTCAATTCTGTATGTGGCTTTAGATCAGCAGAACCTATTCCCATAAAAATGTAAAGCATCAAGAGACTTAAGCATTATATTCTTACCTAGTTGTACAATGAAAAGAAACTCTAATCTGCAGCAGTATCTTATAAAAAGGAAAACACCCTGCCTAACACCCAATGCATTTTAGTCAGCCAGAAGTTTTATGGTAACTGCTGGATTGCTGTGAGTGTGCAGAATAGAAATCAGTGGAGACGCATCTTGCAACTACCACTCCGGGCTGTAACTTTGTAATAAAATCTCCCAGAGCCCTCATTCCCTGCCAGCATGTGCTTGACTTCCATTTTTCAGAAAATTCCCTAGAACTCAACGACCTACCAGAATTAGATTATTCCATCTTTGGATACACTGCAGAATACTTTTTTTTTTTTTTT
>VYXD01008480.1:53210-138560 GCA_013397195.1 Hylia prasina
GGGCTGGGTGGATTTTCACCTTTTCAAAGAAAGGATTTTGGATTGTAAGACAAATGTCCTTTTACATAATTTTGTTTTATTATGCAAGGTATAAAATGCACAGAATGCAGAGTGAAACCTATTGTTTTCATTTATGTGTTTGAGGAGATAATATATGAAATAATATATGAGATCAAAAATACTTTAGCTACCTTCCTGGGTTTTCATGTGCCCTTTTATTTACTGTTTTACTGTTTCATAATGCAGACAGATATATATTAGATATATATTAGGAAATAGATAGTTCTCCTTTTGATGATGTTACTGCAGATGACTAAAGCAGAATAACCATGTTCAAAAGAGGGGTCACAATGCTTTTGGTTTTCTTGCTATACAGATGGTGGAAAGAATAAAATAGTATTTTTTTAACTTGTGACTTGCAGAGTTATGGAAGAGTTTGACTCCTAGATTGTACACCATTATAAATACTGTTTAAAAACTGGCAGTCTAGATAGGTATGTGTTGGACATTGGGGTTACATTTGGGCCTTAAATAGTGCAACTGAGGAAGAATAGAGGAAAAACTTCTCTGTCTGCCTAGATTCCTGCAGGTTTTTGTTATGCTCTATCATAGCACAAAAGCTCAGGTTACCTGCAAGAGAAATACCACTAGGTATTTCTACCACTCCCAAAAGGGAGGTAGAGCTGCAGTAGGTGTCTGTGATACAGCCATGTGACCCCAGCAGACCCATCCAAGAATGCATTCCTGGTGTCTTCGCTCTTGGGCTTGCTGCGGGAGTCAGGGTGGTGCTACTGGAGAAGCAGCATAAGGGAGGGCCATAACTGCTCCTCTGACTCCAACCAATGCATCCATCAAAGCCTTGGCAGATGGAGCCAGGATGCAAGATCAAGCTTGTGGGCATGTATGTGTGCTTGCATTTAAGAGCTGGTGTCCTGTGTTTAACACAGGGCACAAACACCATGGGGCAGGGATGGCAAATATGCCAACCTTCTGTCTTCTTGAATCATCTTCTTGCCATTGAATGCACTCACATAAACAGGAATGTCACCGTAATGTGTTGATCCCTCAGACAGCTTGAGCTGTGTTGAAACAGATTCCAAGGTGGCAAGATGGACAAAGAGAAACTGTTACCATGCTTTAAATATGTAATGGACACATGTTCTGTACTGATTTGGGGTCTTAAAAAAGGCTGGCTGTGAAAAGGGTCCTAAAGAAATGGATTCTTGGGGAGATATCTTGTCCCCCAACAGAGCCAGCCCATGCTAGTCCTCCACAGCATTCCTTTTGCTGCAAGGACAGGTAGTGCATGGGTCAGCGCTGCATTTACTGTGTACTTTAAGAAAAAATGGTGTCAAATCTCCCAGCAGGTAATGGAGTTCAGAGGCTTCTCCTTGTTTTCAGTCTCAGATAGCCTCCAAAATGTGAAAAACATCTGCTGTGACAAGTGCTTTGTTCAATTGGCTTGGTTTACCTGCAATGCTGACCAGGGTTTGAAAAGCTGACTAAAGCCATTCCTGTTACCAGACAAAGGCACAGGTAGAATTGCTGGTTTTGCTTCCTAGGAATAAGTGGGAAATTGCAAAGTGATAAGTAATGAGCTGTACTGGATTGGAGTGCTAGTATTGAGTTGATTTACTTCTGTTCTAGTCAACATGAAAACCCCACTTTTCAGAAATGTACTAGATCAAGTCACCTTATACTTCAAGAAGTAATAAACTATGCTGAAGTAAGCTTTTTCCTCTGCATGCAGGTTCTAATTAGTACAAATGACATTAGACTATGTTTGCCTCACTGTGAAACAGAAGTGGGAATGAAAAAAAAAAGTTAACGCCCAAGATGTTAACATGTATGTACACAAATGACTTAGACAAATTTTTGTCCACACAGGATAATTAAACCGTCTTAAACTTTAATTTTTTTAAAAAAGTAAATACTGAAACAACAATGCGACAAGAGAACATGAGATGCAGAGTAGTTACAGCTGCAGAACCAGAGAGGATTTTCTTCTCTCCAGCAGATGGCAGAACTTTCTCAGCTACAAACGGGCGAGTTGCATGACCCGAAACCTGATCTCTAAAGAAGCAATATACAGCCTTTTTTGACTTGCAGATCCCTGAAAAATCTGGCGGAGTCAGATAACAAAATAGAAATAAAAATAGATAACAAAATCAATAATCTCTTCTGATGGAAGAGATGTGGAAGTCATCTGGCAGCACAGCTAGCAATAGTCCATGTGGCTCAGATTTACTCTACAGCTGAATTGTCATACCTTCTCCACAATACATTTGAAAGCTCACAGAATGTTTCTACATACCTTTGACATGCAGTTGAGGAAGTTCAGGCAAGCAAATGTGCTGAGTAGAAGGGTATAGAAGGATATTCCAGCTTTTGTGACAGCTCTCAACATCTGTTTTCAGCCACTGATGAAGCTAGAATACTGGGCTAAATAGACCTTTGATATGACATTATATGGCTACTCCTGTGATACTTTGCTATGCTACTTACTCTAGTAAATTGTTTAAATAATGTAAGAAAATATTATTTCGCTATAGATGCTTTTTAAGTCCTTATTCACCACTATGTGGTAAAGCAGCTGCTGGGTACAGCAGGGTTTAAACTCCAGGCATCAATACCTTATTCTCTGTACATCTTTTGGCAAGTCAGTCATCAGTGAGATTTTCAACTTTCTATCTGAAAATTCAGTGCAATGCCCTCAGGAGAAAAGGCAATATTCTTTGTATAAATTTGTCTTTATTAGGTGCTCAGATACAATAGAGAAGAGTTAGAATGATGACTAGGAAGATGGACTGTAAGCATGAATTCTTGATCTAAATACATCCTTTTAGCTCAACTTTGAAATAGCTTCTGAGATCTCGTCTTCTAGCAAACACTGCATTTTAGGTTAATGATAAAAATTCATTCTTGTTTTATTGTTAAAATTGCTGAAACTTTTTTTAATAGCCCAAGCAGGAAGGGTTTACTTCCCCTGGGAACAACAACTAGTTATCTGATACTCATTCAGCTTGTGCCAAAATTGGTTTTTTTTGTGTTGCTTGATTTTTTAAATGATAAATAAATAGAATGTCTTTCAGCTACAGAAGTATGTGGTCAAATAATTTTTTTCAGAGTCCAATTCTGGCACATTTCTCATCTGATGTCTTATTCTTCGAGTCAATCCATTAGAATTGGTGAGCAGGGGGCTGTTCCTGCTCTGCTACCAGCTTCTGTCTTCCTCAGATTGCAGCCCAGCTGCAAAACCCTACAATGAAAGTTAATTCTTCTAGCTGTGCTCTCTTAATACAAACAGAATTTTAAATAGATGAGGATTCAAGAACTTCTTCCCCTCTCTTTGAGAAGGTAGAAGGAGAGCATTGAATGCAGTGTGGCTCTGTATTAATTCATACATTCTATTCAAAATCAAGGTCAGTGGAGCAGACAGAATGTCACTTAAAAATCAGCTGTCGTATATTTCTTGTTCTTCTAATGAGCCACATTAAATAAGAGTAAGGAAGTACTAATTCATGTCTCCAGCTGTGTAGGTTTATTTAGGTTGTTTGGCTTCTGAGTTAACCTTACTGTGTACCTTTTGTGCAGGTTTAGAATTTTTGGATTAGCAGAATTCAAGGTTTGCCATAATACTTCTATTAGCAACCTCTGAATAGATAGATATTCAACCAGCTGTCACGGGCATTGTTTACAAAGTGGCCAAATCACTCCTTCAGCTCTAGGATGGTAAGAGACCCTGAATAATTTTGCTGCAGATTTTACTGTGTTCATTCCCAGCCATCTGCAGTCCCTGGAGCATCAGGGATGTCCCCAGAGCTTTTAAACCTATTTTCCATCTGTTGCCTTCCCACCTATCAGTAGTACTAATATGCCCCAGAAGATTTTGCTGCTCTCACTGACAGTGAGAGCAACATTTGGAGCCTTCTGTTGTGTGCTGGTGCTGCTGGGAGCTGGCAGGCAAGCATCAGGAATTAACAGCTTCAGAGCCCTGCAGATTAGGGCTAGATTCAGAATTAGACCGTGGTCAAAGCCATGTACTATTCCTGGGAATTGAGAAGCTCACCTACAACCTTAAGGGTGCTACTGGGACCTGACATCTGAATGTTCAGAGCTGTTAATATGATTCCCCTCACCATGGGTAGCCAGGCAGGGGGCAGAGCCTTGATTCCATTTTGCTGTACTTGGTGGTCAGACTAGCTGAGGCAGCAAATCAAAAGCAATTTACTGCCCTGAGATCTGGGAATAAGGAGAAGGAAGAAGGGTGAAGGCGAATTTGATGCGTCTTCTGGGCATAACTATCTGCAAGGATGGCCAGTTGCTCAGACCTAAAGCCACAAGCACAGCTGACCTCTCTGCATGGTGCACAGGGAGTGGGGAATGGAGGCAGATACTTTCTTGTGCTTTGAGAGATGGGATAATACTGGAGATGAGAAGAAGCTCTCAGAGCTACTATAGGGAGTGACTTGGGAATAATACGCAAAAAAAAAAAAAAAAAAAAAAAAAAAAAAATTTATTNGAAATAATATGTATTGATTTAGTGATCTTACCTCAGGCCTGGGACATAGTCCTACAATTTATTAATCTTTCAGCTGTGCATGCACTTTGGTAGTTTATGGTTTCCATATAGGCTCTCCTTTCCTTGGTGCTTCACCTTGTCAGTTCTGTACCAGCCACATGTGAGGAAGACTGGAGAATGTCTCCATACTTCCTTTCCACACCAGCCTCCCTGCCACAGCTACATTCACATACCCATGTTTCATAGAGAAATTACTGGTGATTCACAGAAAGAAGTATTGGAGTACTCATTCTTACTTTTCCCTAGGTACTGAGGTGCATCAATAAACAACCAACCCATTCTTTCTTAATGCTACTTTTACCTGTAAATGACTGCAGGAATTGGGATATTACATGATTGTGTTGAAATGATGGGATGGCATTAGGAACCATATCTCTGAAGCTGAAAGATTCTTTATGAGCGAGTCAGAGCCTAAGTCTAATGATGGGAGGGAAAGATAGATAAATGGATAGAGACACACACCCATCTGCAGTTCCAGATGACAAAAAGGTGAAAAAGCAAGAATAGAGCAGAACAAAACTCTTAAGTGAGCAGAACTGAAAGTGGTTTGGTAGGGAGATATTGTGAATCTTGTGCTGTAGCGATGCAGCAGTGAATGCTGCCAACATAATTTGATTCGCTGCCATGTTGGGTAATAATCTGACCCTTTACAGTGATCTCCAGAGCCTCTTTTGGGTAATGTGAACATCCAGCTTAGGAGGGGTTATGATCAGCCCCTGAAGGTGAGGGTAACTCAGGTTCTTGTTGATATATCCTGCTTCTCCTCGGCTGGGGGGTGCAAACCCGGCCCCAGCAAAGCACCCTGCAGCCTCTGCAAATGGCTGATTGCTTGGAGTCATTAACCACTAACATTCCAGTCTCTGGAATGTTAGTGGTTAATGACGCAGGAGGTACTTCATTGGAAGGAGCCCTTTCATTCAGCTGAGCTTAAGCAGAGCAGCTACCAGCACCAGCAAGGCATGGAGGCTCTTCTGGTGCCACTATGCTGGTCACACAGAAGTTTCCCCATCCTGGCAGCTTCACTTGACTCCCTGGCATGAGTCAGTGCTTCTCCTTATTAAAACAAATTCTCTGCTGCCTTCCTGCTTTAGAGGTGGAAATTGATATTTGGCAGGGGAATGGTCTCATGTCAGATATTCGCTATTTTCTTGTCTCCTGACAACACTCCATTTTTGAAAAGGTTATAAAGCATTCTGTTAGCTCAGTTATTGTGAACTCCAGAAAGACTTGCTGCAGTTTGGTACCCATTTTCTCAAGAAATCTGATCTGCAGTAAGCACAATTCTTGCCCAAGCTGAGACATAGCATGCAAGACCCATGCAGATGGTGCTTCTGGCTGATGAAGACTTTCTGGTCCTTGATAAAACAGCTGAGAGCAAAGCCTATTTGGGATTTTCAGGGATCCTTCTACTGCATCAATCCTGGCAGCAACAGGACAAGAACTGGAGTACAGCAGGGAGTCATGGGGAGATGGAGTACAGCGGTGAAAAGGGGCAAGGTGCCTAGAAAGAAGACTGGAGAAGGGAATTTTTGGAAGAGGACAAATGCTAGAACCTGTATAAAACTGTATAAGGGATTTGACAGTCTCATGTACTTTGAGAAAAGAGTCTGGGATGCAAGAAAAATTCATTTATCCTAAGGAAAAGGAACCACGTTGTGAAAGCATGAAAGACCAAAAATCTGTTTTTAAATAAGATGGAAACAAGATTCACAATAATTAACTAGTAATGGAAATTAGGAAGTACAGGAGACAAGAAGGGGAAGAGGGACTAGCAATAAAATAGGCCTGCAAAGATATTGCTTGAAACATTTGGATACTGAGGGGGCAGAGAGAAGAAAAAAGGAAAGTAATTTAAAATATGTTTATCCAGAATATTTTATATGATAAAAAATATGATGGATATATGGAAGATACACATGAAGATGACAAGAGCTGTCGTGAAGCTTTACAGAACAGCTTTAAAACCAGAAACAGCAACTTCCTACACATCTACAGGACTTTACTACACACATACTTCATTCAACTCTTGTTTCTAGAGGAGGCGCACTCCAGCTTCCTGAGCTAATTGTTGAAACACTGTTTTGCCTGTGATTTGTTTTATACTGTTGACAATTTAGAGTAACTGGCAATGTTTGGTCATCAATAAAATCATAAAAATTCTGTCATCACTTCTGAGTGTAACCGTTAATATTATATATAATATTATATAATATCCTGTTCCAATTAATAAAGAGAGAGAGTTTAATTAACAGCATACTGGTACCTTCATTAGTTTTCCTCTGTAGATCTACTGCAGAAAGACTGAACAGGATTAAGTGCAGAAATGAAGAGGAGAATAGAAGAACAACAAAGAGAAAATTAAAAATGGACTCCTTTGCAAATAGCTGTCTAATTAGGCACCGTCTTGCACTGTGAATTAGATCAAGAGAAGTTTCATCCCTCCTGCCCATCCTCTGTCTCCAGTGTAGAAAGAGCAGTGCTGAAGAAAGCCTCAGCATTCTCAAATATATGTTTCCTTTGTAGTGAACACCTAAATAAATTGTGCCTATGTAGAAGAAAAGTGGAAGAAAAATGAGATTCTGTTTCTAGTTTTGCTAACGACTTTCCAAAAAGATACTGTTTATATGGTTAACTTCTGTGTAGGTTTGTTTTTCTTTGCTACTTCTGGGCATCAGGAGTGAGACTTTGTTCCTGGTGCCGGGCCCAACTCTTAGGCCACATGTGTCCTTTAGGACTGAAGGAGCACATTGCCTGGGATTGAGAAAAACAGGGATGGACAGAGCTGTCCACACAGACTGAAACAGAGTGAGATTTCCCATTCCTGTTGTGTACAGCCCCTCTTTCTGCAGCAATTCTGTTTTGCTTGTTGTTGAGAAAAGCCTCTGTAAGAAACCATAAATGGACACACAGCTCTACCACTCCTCTCAAAGCAAGTGGAAACTGTGAGTCCTTTTGACTGCTGCTCCTGTGTTTCATCTTTGCAAAGTTTCTTTCAGTGGAATACCATGTATGGTCTCATTCACTAATGACTCTTAGGCTCTTTTATCTTTGGAGGAAAGGCTTTACAATAACTATAATATTGCAATCCTATATTAATCTCTGGATGTCTGGCACAGATGGGACTAGAATTTGTGTGTGTTATCCAGGTCAATAAAGAGCAATGTAGTGTTCTCAGCAGACCCCTGAATGACCTTTCTAGACTTTAAAAAAAATACATATCCAGTTTTGTTATGCTTTTGCAGCATCACCTTCTACTAATATTTTCTCCTTGACTGGAAACCAATACCAAATTACTCAAGTAAAGTGTTTAATAACCCTAGTCATCCCTGTCTAGCCCATCATCCTGTAATCGAAATCTCATTTCAGGTTGTAGAACTATGTGAAAATGCTCTTCTCTTATTGTTGCTGCTGTTCTTGATTTTGCTTTTGTTTTAAAAAATGCTTATTCATTTGGGTTTTTTTATGACTGTATATTTCCAATTGGCAATAAATGTCTTGCATCAATTATAGCACCTACCGTGAACCTAACACCACAGAAACCAGTTTAAATCAACATAATCCACTGGATGATGTTGTTATACTGCTCTCTAAACAGAGATCCTCTTGGTCTCTTTTCATATCTGCAAATATGCAAATTTCCTGATGAACTTCCGTAGGTTTCCAAGGAGTACCAAAAAGGTAATACCTTAGAAAAATGAGCAAAGATCAATCATTTCTAAAAAATGAAATGAACAATCATTTCTAAACCAGCAATTGTCTGCAAGAAGTAGTCAGTAAATAAAGGCCACATCATTCAAAAGGATATCTCCATAGGGTACAAGTTTGGGGGGGTAATAACTAGACCAATAACCTAATGTGACACTGATAGATAGCTGCTACCCTCCTGGGAGAGATAAGCAGCAATGTATGTTCATTTCAACTTACAGACACACAAGTAAAACTGACATGCACAAGAAAGTGTAATGTAAGTACAGAAAATCAATGAAAAAATTAATTATGACCTACAAAAGTGTCTCTAAGTAACTTTTAACCCTTTCTGATTTTTTTGTGTTTCCACAGACAGATCAAGGATTTAGAAAGCGAGTGTCAAATTAGAAGACACTTCAAGTTGTAGTCTAACAAAAGGACCTGTACTTTTCATTCATTTTTTATCCTTACATTTGTGATTCTCAGTTGGGGGGAGGAATTATCACTCCAATGATCTCATTGTACTTCCGAGTTAATTTTTTGAGCCCTGCAGTGAGCAAATATGTGTCTGCAGTGTGCCACAGGAAGCTGCACTTCCCAAAGCAGCCTGAGACAAGTGTGTCCCTTGGGGGAAAGAGGCTGACTACATTTCACAGTGAAGGAAGCCATAGAATGATTCCAGTAATGTAACAAAGACATTTGAATTCTCCTAAAGGGGAGGACACCTTTGGGTCAGAGCTGCTGGATAGGGATATATTAGTGGAAACTGTAAGAAGGTGTCAGGCACCGAGAGACTGACACTGGCAAGGAAAAGCAATTTAGAAGAATATAATAGGTCCAAGTAAAGTAGCACTGGCTGAAAGTATGGATAGTCAGACCAGCTGCTGGAGTGAATTTATACTAGTAATTTGACCTTTTCCACTCATTAAGAAGTGAAACATAAGGCAGGGAACAGCCAAGATGTTGAATAAGACTCCTCATTATTCCAGTCAGTTCAAGTCAGTTCAGAAGAGTGACAATGAAAAAGGAAGAAGCATAAGAGCAGATGTGCTAAGCTGTTGCCTCCCTTATAAGTGCAATATGGATATATTCACATAAAGGAAAAGAAATGTGGGAGAAATTGAACAGACCAGGAAGGTCTGAGATGACTCTCTGCTCTCAGGTGGGCAAGAGTGACTGTCAGTAGCTGCTGTATGTAAAGAGGGCCTTGATGCAGTGTTACTTTTGGCAGATGACCAAAGGGCATGAAAATGGCCCAATACCCCAGTAATAAACAATATGTCCTCTTGGATGTGCTACTTCTTACTGATTTGGATGCACAAAACTTTATTGCTGGAGTCAGATCCTAAAATCCATACATGGAAGTTAGCAACCTCTTCTGTGTGGTGAATCAGAAATGGGGTGAAAACAAGCCTGTCTGCTGGTAAGATGGGCTGAGGGAAACACAGCCATGAAGAAAGCATACTGCAGGGGATGTTCCTGCATTCAGCTCTCTCCTAATGCCAGGATGAACTCCCTTTTGATCTTAGGCACCTAACTTGACTTTTAGATGCCTTCCCTCCCCACTCTGCCTTTTAGAGAGACACAGAGAAGGAAATTTGATATTTTTGCGACAAGGAAGAGTTTGCACATAGCTTAGTGAGGAGAGAAAGTTCTGTTTTCACTGGGCTGCAGGTTCATGTTGCCTCTTGCTCTCTGGTTTCCCTGCCTTGGCAATCTTCTTTGCTGTGTGCTGGCCCAGTTTTAAAAAGCAGACTGTATTGTCTTTTCATTTTTCTTAATTTCTTTGCTGTCAGTATCATGACAGCTAATAGAAAATGATTTTTACTCTTAGAGTGGTCAGGCATTGGAATGGGTTGTCCAGGGAAGTGCTGGAGTCACGATCCCTGGAGGTGTTTAAGAGGCATCTGGATCTGGTGCTGGGTGATGTAGCTTAGTGGTTCAGTGGTTACAGTGGCAGCACTGGGTGGATGGTTGGACTTGATGATATTAAAGGTATTTTCCAACCTTGATGATTCTGTGATTCTGTGTGGGAACACCAAGACAGAGACTTGAATCAAGTTGTATACATCCTACTCTGCTGCCCCAGCAACTAAATTGGAGAAACCACTCCACTAGGCATATCCTAAACATTTTAGAAGCTGATTTCACTCTTGCAAAACTTCTGCTGACTCCAATTCTGTTGCGGTATGTTTTTCAATGATTGTATGTGTCTACATTACTCCCAATTTTATTTAACCCAAGACACCCCCACTCTCCTAAGTTCTGGGAACCTCCTATTTAGTTGTCAATCTTATGTTATCCCTACCTCCTTTTCCAGAACCTCCCTTGTCTGTCTCCCCTGTGGGCCAGCCTCTTCCCTAATCCCCGCCTGGAAAATCCNGTGTTAATAAAATCATTGAAATACCACCTGATTGGTGAATCCATCTGTATTAGTGAACATTGTTATTTTAGTAACTATCTCATGACATATGTTCTACTCTCTGCTTGGAAGGAAACACTATTTTTTCTGCACAACCATTTATTTATTTTATCAGGACTTCTAGTGATAAAATCAGCTGGGCAATGTTTCATGAAGAAGTAACTGCTTTTATAACCAGTTTTCTGATTGTAGAAACTGAATTTATGAAATAATGTTTTAGAAAAGTGACAGAGGAAAAATAAGGGAGGACAAAAATAGAGGCCTAGTATATTTTTACTTTGAATCAAGTCTGTCAACTTATAAAATATCTATTGCCAAATTTTTTTAGGACTCAAGACTCTGCCCTGACTGCCCACAACATCTCTCAGCATGGCAAACAGTAGCAGACTTGGGCTTTTAATAAAATGCACATTTAACCAGATGAGACCTTGGGAAAACTTCCCCAAATCCCAACTATCCTGGGCTAGAGCAGCAGAAGCTTTTGTTAGAATTACACAACCCTTTGGGACATGTAAGAAAGGCCTTGTGATGTGTAAAGAGTAGCCACTGCATTTGGTGGTAAATGATGGATGGCAAATGAATCCTTCCCACAGTCACCGTCTGTAATAACGTCATTTTAGAAGGATTACATGATCTCTCCTTGCTTTTAACCAGCATTGTTTAGCCATGGAGGCCATACAACATGCACTGCCTAAAGAAAAGTAGTTCTTGAAGGTCCTTGGGTTTCATCTCTTTCAGATTCCCTCAGCAGGCCTGACTGATAGTTTTCTTTCAATTTCTCTGCGTAAGAAAGCACAGTGCCTTGGCTTTGTCATCCATTGTTCACACAGATACCGCCTGCCACCAGCAGTGCTCTGCTAATCTGCTGGGACACCTTCATCATTCAGAGGGGAGGGATGTTTCTTCATGCTTTGGCTGGGGGTGCCTTGCAGGCCTTTGGGTTAAAAGACCAGAAGAGTGAGGCATAAGGGACAGCAGAACTTCAGGGTGATTCAGAGAGCTCAGTCTTGCACACAAAAGAGTGAAGTTAACCTGCTGTTGAGGAAAAACCTCCTGTTACATCTTTGGCTGCCACTTTTCTAAGCTCTTCCACTATGCTCCCCTGATGGGAACAGAATTTCTTGCAGAGCAGGAGTATTTTTCATAGAATCAAAGCTGAAAAGTTAGTTTTCTGCAACAATAGTGTAGTCTGTCTATTATGCTACAAGCTATTCTCAGTCGCATTTGTACCGGTGCTGCTTTTCTGCACCCCTTTCTGCCACCTGAAGGTATAAAATTCCAAGAGAAGGTCATACAAAACTGTCACTGTACTTCAGGCTATTGTGCTTAATTATGTGTGATTTAAAAACATTGGCCTGTCCTCCACACTTTTTTCGAATGGAAAATTCTCCTTCCCTACTGATCAAAGAAATGTCCAATTTAATTTTTTCTTTATTCTATAGTTTGTATGATTAATTCTTGCTTCTTAATAGGCGAAAAGCAATTCTGGTCTTGCAGAAGCAGTTTATCAGCATTCATATGTCCAGAAATAACTGGTGAAAGCAGCACCCGTTGAAAGAAAGACAGAGAAGAGTGTTTTTCAAGAAGATTCCTTTTAACACAGAAAAAAAGAGAGAATATTTGATGTGACTGGCAGGTAAGGTTTTGTGTCACCAGGCCACCAATATAATGGAAATGAATTGGCAGCTTTTCTTCATGGGTGTGGTTAAATTGATGCAATGGTACCTAGCAACATTAATTCAAATAAAGTGTTATAAAGAAATGCAAAAAATGGAGGACAATCTTTTGAAGATGGCTACAATATTGCTCTTTTATACACATCTGTAATGGCAAATTATCATAAAAGATTTTTGTGGAAACTGTGTTTAAGTTTTTTCAGGCCAGGCATTAAGCATCTGCTGCCCTAATTGCACTAAAATATAATTCCTTATCATAAAATGAGACTTCTCCTGTGCACAGCTTGTTATTTTTACTGCCTTTTATAACTCCAGCACTTACTACATATTTATAATTTTGATTATTCTATTCAAAAATTAACAGTCTCAAAGTTAATAAATAAACCTTTTTTTTCTCTCACTGGGCATCTGTTGCTAAAAGAAGGCAAAGGTAAAATGTTAGGTAAAGACACATGAACGAGACCAACATGCAAAATACTCAGAAATACCCAGACACGTTGAACACTGGCAGCCACTAATGGGACTGTCAAGTGCCTGTCGAATTTCAGATGTTTTCCTTGCAAGGCTTGGTAGTGCCTAAAAGCACCGCCAACAGATTGTTAAAATAACCCCAGGAACACACCCTTTCTAGGTCAAAACCAACTGTGAAGCTGAGTGCACTGTAATTATAGTGCACTTAATGAGTTACAGCTTGAGCTAATCACACCCCACTGAACTAAAGAGCTGTAATTACACAGGGAGATAATGTGAGAGCTTGGCAGGATCTCCTATGGCAGCCTATGGCTTTGAGGGAAGGAATTTTCATAGTTGGCTTGCTGGTCATTACAAGCTAGGGCTCAACTGGGCAAATTTTTAATTCAAGAGGTAAAATCAAGTTTGCGGTCAACAAAGAGCAAAACTTAGTAGTCTTTACCCAGCAAATACAAAAATGTTTCTATTAAATGTTTACTTGGAATTAATGATTTTTGTCAAACCAACTGATATAATAATGGTTTATGACAGCATGGTGCTGTTTGAAGGAAGGTAATATAATTTATCGATGTAACTAAGTAAAGAACAGGGGTCTCTATTTTTCTAGTGTTCCATCTGTTCCTCCCATGTTCCACCTATGAAAGAGGTGTCTGGATGAGTTATTAAATTTAGGGCTTCACATTTACTTCTTGATTTCCTGATTTTCTGAAGATCTCAATTTTATTTTATATTTCTGGAAAGGTACAAAATGCTATTTTAACTTTGTACTATTAAATATTTAATTATTGGTTAGATCTTAGTGGATGGGTTTGGTTCTGTTTGTGATGCATATGGGCTGTGTTAAAAGTAGAATATTTGGCATACAGGACCTCCTTAGCACCGCAGAAGTCCCCACAGAGAACAGCTCACAGAAATAACTATATTAATCTTCAATGAAATGCCAGATTGTTGTGTTTGAGAACCTCAGGGTGACCTCTTTACAGAGGAGCAAAGGTGTGATAAATATAAGTAAGAGTGGAGGTATTTACTTTAAATTTACCAAATATCAGTGGCCTGATCTAGTTGAAGCTATCCCTGCTCATTGTAGGGAGATCTGACTAGATGACCTTTAAAGGTCCTCCTAACCCAAACTAGTCTATGACTCCATGAAAGAGGAAGAGACTGGAGAAGGAAAAGTCTTCAATGAAGTATTGGGTGGCTAACAGCAGAGAAGTCACACTGTGAGGGGTGTATCCAGTCTCTTGCTGGAACATTTCCAAAGACAGCCAGGGAGACAGTGGTCTCAATAGTAATGGCTTTTAGTCTAGATGCACTCTTTTATTTGGTGGAGAACTGAATTTAGATTTTGTGTTCATTCACACAGTATCATATGCAAATTGTTCTGCTACAGCAGTATCTGCTCCAAAACCTCCTGTCTACCACAAGTATCACTGTTGCTGTTAAACACAATCTGATAACTCAGTCAACTAAAATACAGCTTTAAATTTAGTGCCTCTAGGCACTTCTTTTCACCAGGTGATGTTGCCATGTCACATTTTAGCTGTCCCCTTTGGCCACTAGATCAGTGCAAGAGAAGTTGCTCTAATTTTCTGGAAAAGGTTGCTTACAGAAAAGGAGCAGATGTTAGGTTGTGCCAAAAAGCAGAGGATAGTGGAGTGTAGCAGGAACATTGTCCTGCAAGAGCTGTGGGATGAAAAGGGCTCGTGCTTCTAAGTGGAAGTCTGCATAACCTGCTCCTTACCGGGGCCCATGAGCCTCCAGAGGCAGGAAAGGAAGGTATCAAAGGCATCAGCTGCAGTGGGATATCCCAGGATAAAAGCCACCTGGGCAGAAAAGTGACTGTGTGGCATACATAGTGGAGAGGGGTCTGCCTGAAGCCAAGTGTGGAAGCAGGGAGAGTCTGAGAAGGTCTCTCAGGATGGGTTTCTGTTGGTGTGGAGTTCAGTGAAATGACCTTATTCTGTGGTTGTTGCAGCTTTCCTCATTCTTTTTTTTCCTTTCTTTTTTTCTTTTTTTTCTTCTTTCTCTTTTTTATTTTTTATTTTTTCCTTTTTTCTTTTCTTTTTTCTTTTTTTCTTTTCTACCCCTCTTTTACTTTCTTCTTTTAATTTTTATTTTTTCCCCTTTTTTATATTTTAACTTTTTTTCTTTTTAAATTTTTTCCTTTTTCCTCTCTTTCTTTCTTCTTTTCCTTCTTTTTTCTTTTTCCAGTATCAGCCAGAAAACTTCCTTGGTGGATAAAACCCAAGAAATACTCATTGTGGCTGAGAGTGCTGGTAGGCTGGGAGAGCACTCTTCTGCTCACTGCTGAGCTCTGTGTGCATGCTGAATAGGGAACATGCCAAATGGCCAGGTCCATGACTGCTCAATGCTCAGCTTCCACTGGAGTTCATGCTGTTGCTCAGTTGTGATGATATTGCCTGTCACAGTCCATTTTCACCCCCTGAGGTGTGGCCTGATAAATCTGTGCTGGAAACAAACCATCTTTAGGGATGAAAGCAGTGGCTTGACATACAGACAAAGCAGGAGGAGATGTTTGTACCACTCCCATTATCCAGATATTAGTCATAACCCAGGTTCTCTTGTGAAGAGGAGGGTTTGGGCCTGGAATGCTACATCATTCAGCCTCAGGAGTAACCAGGAGAGAGAACCATGTTCAAATCCTTGTGCTAGGAGCTGAGTTATTCTTCAGAATCAGTGAACTTTCTTGTCAGCACCCAGGCTCAAGAGAAAAAAGGCTGCTATGTGAAGCCATACAAAGATTGGCTATTATCAGCTGGTGAAAAGTCAACAGGTTTGCTGTAGGCACAAGGGACTGAAGTCTCTAGAAGCCTTTCCACAGGCCCTCGGTTCTGGCATGATCAGTGTCTGTATGTTTCTGGAGAAATGTATACCAGAGGAGAAAAAGCTGTGATAACTATTGAGATTTTCATGATGCCCACATGGAAATGAGCGCCCATGAACTCACATCCTTAGCAGAAGAGATTGGTTAGGAATTTTGTTCATTTTATTAAAGTTTCACGTGTTTATATGTATGAAAAAAAAGAGTCAAGCCAAAAATCTAGAGAATGAAAATTACCATATAAACATATTCAACATAATTAGATATTTATATTTTACATATTGTATTTATACACCCTGTGCTTGTATTTTGGCACTAAGGCACTGTAAAAACAAGCTAGTTCCAAAATGTGTACAGGTATTTTTATGCTATAAAGAAGATCGTAAAGTGGAGTTTTCTTTTTTAAAATCCCCACTACAAATATCTGGCTTCATTTTTATATTCTTAATTTTATTGGCAAAATGATCAATGTGTGAACAATGGTGGTTCTGCAGTTGCCTTCCCCAGGAGCAGTCTCTCATTAACCTCTCATTAACCACAGCAGTTCCCTGGAGCCTCAAAGTGCTACAGCAGCATTGGAGCACTGCTGAGACAGGTGATGCAGGATTAAGCCACCTCCACCTATTGAATCACTGAAGGCTTCTCTTGCTTTGTAGAGACCACTGTGTGTAAGATGACTTTCAAACCATCACTGTGACACAGAAAGGCCATGGTCACTCAGAGGCCTGGAAAAGCTTGGTTTTGAGGCTGGGGGTCAAGGTGATCAGGCACTGGAAAAGAGATCCTCAGATTACAGACTCTCCTTCCTTGGAGATATTTAACTTAACTCTTGATGGGATTCTGAACAACCTGTTCTAGGCATGCTTTCTTTGAGCAGGCCAATGGACTAGGTGACCTCCAGAGGGCACTTTTAGCTTGAATTATCCTATGACTCTGTGATGTTGGCAGAAAATCCCTCTCCGCTGGGTCATATATAGGAATTTACATTGTTTGTAGATAACTAATAAAAGATGCTTTTATTGCCTTACTTGTTGGAAATACATTTGGTTTCTTGTTACTGTAACTCTCAGCAGTGACTGTACTTGTTTGACCCCACTGAGGAGGTAATACAGGACTCTGAGGCACTCTATCCATATGTATTGTTTAAACTCTGTGCTGCAGGATGGTGCTAGCTTTTCTAATTTTCTCCTTTACCAGGGCATGCAAGTGTTTATGTCCTAAGCTATATAACATAATTAGGAAAATAGCAAATGGGTTTCTTTAAGAAATTCTTGGCATTTTAATAACAGTACTCAGGCTGGAAATGCTTTAGAGCATATAGGGCTTATTTGGAGTCCAAGGCCATTATGAGAATCATTGACACAGGTCTGAAAGCATGAAAGACTTGCATATTGTTTAGATCATTTTCAGGATAATATTTCCAATTCCCTTAAATGCATGGAAGAATAAGATATTTGTGGTGTATCACTTCAGTGGGGTTACATCTAGGATAATCTTGTCTATCTTTCACTGTCAGCTGGGGGATATTTCAAGCCGAGACCCCAATTAAGTATACAGTATTCATGAGCTATGCCTGTGTTATTTACAGGATTGCACTTCATTAATGAACACAATTCCATATTGCATGGTTAATGACAATCAATGTAATTACTGTAACCGGCGTAGAAAATTGCTGCTGAGTTATAATGAAGCATTTTACAAAAAATAAAATTACTCCAAGACTTGAGATAACAGCTTTAATGGAACATTACTGTTTTTTTTCCCCCCACCCCCCTTTTTTTTCCCAAACTCCAGTACTTTTAACGCAATTCACCTCAAATGTGCAATTTAGAAGACCGTAATCAGCAAAGTGGAGGACTGAAAGGCTGGAATTTATTAAGATGCTATCTTTAATGCACTCACATGTCTCTGGTACAGTAGTAAAAGCATTATCAAAATACAGAGCAGTCTGTGTGCACATGGAAGTGTGTATGTATGTACCCAATCACCTAGACTTACACATGCAACAGCATGACCAAATCCCTGTGTTCTATACTTTAAGGAAGGAATAAAGTAAACTATTTGGTCAAGCTATTATTAGAGGTCCTTCTGTATCAACCCAGGAGGCATTTGATAGCTGCAGCCTGTTTTTTTCACAGGAAAGGGAAAAACTAAAGGGAAATTACTGGCTATTGCCTTCAGTTACATGGTCATGCAAGGTTTGGGTAGCATAAAATGGTGTAGCCTCATACATACAAGGAGCACTTCCTTTCTTTGGTCATGTTGTACAGCCAAAGGACAGCAGCAGCAGCATCATAATCCCCTCAGCCAGCAATTCCCTCACATACGCAGATGTTATAACCTGCAGCTGCCCTGTGCTCACACAGCTTCTCTCTCTGCTTTTGTGTCTCATATAACTTTAACCCATCCAATTTTTCTGGAATTATTAATGGGCTTTAACCTCAATTGCTAGGTTTCCCAAACTGTATACCAGTGTCTGTGCATGTTTAATTTTAGCTACCAAGAGCCTAAGTTTATTAAATTTTTTAAATCCTTGTTTCAATTTGCAAAACAGACGATTTTTCCTGAAATCCATTTCTCCTCCTTTCCCCCTCCTAAAAAAGTTAATATTCATGCTTCCCCAATTATTCCTTGTTGCAAGGAAGCAACCCTTAATCTCTGGGACCTCCTGTACCAGTATTAAGCACTAAACCACTGCCAAAGATAAAAGTTCTAGTCACCTTTTAAAAATTATTTTATAGAAATTGGGGCTAGATTCCCCTTTTTGCTTTAGTCAGCCTAGGGCTTATTTGAGAATGATTTGTTTATATGTTTCCAGGATATATCATGAATTACAAGCTAAAAACCTTTCATCTCTTGTTTGTACATAGTTACTGCAGCTTGTCAATAAGCAATTTGGATTTTGCCCAGTTCTTGCAGTGTTTAAGTGAAAAGCATTTCTTTATCACCCTTTCTGTAAAAAACTTTTTCCTACTATCCAATCTGTATTTACCTTGGCACAGCTTAGGACTGTGTCCTCTCCTTCTGTCAATTGCTACCTGGAGAAAGAGACCAACCCCCAGCTGACTACAGCCACCTTTCAGGGAGTTGTAGAGAGTGATAAGGTCACCTCTGAATCTCCTTTTCTCCAGGCTAAATACCCCCAGCTCCCTGAATATACAGGCATACTTTGTAAGCATTTTCATTTCACATTTGCTTGGACATAAGCAGTGGAAGCAAAGTTAATGAACTTTCCTAATTTCCTTGTCAGATGACTCAGGATGTTCATTGTGACACATGCAAGAGAAGAAGGGCATATTCCACTTTGGATAAGATTTAATGATGACTATCCATGAAGAGATAGAGAGAAAAAGCCACACCACACAAATCAAGAAAAAAGTAGGATTTCAGTTTGGAGAAAGAGGTGTCCAATATATACAAACAGATTTCAGAATAGTTAGCATAGTGCCAATACTCAAAGCATGTTTTCATACACAGTTGCTCAAAATATATACGTAAGCAAAAAAAGGGTAGGAGTCCTGGGGAAAAAATATACACAATACACACTTTAGGTGTTGGATAAAAGGAAGTGGCACCTCTGTACCTTTTGCCTGGGATTTAATGTTTGTTGTTTCTCAGCAGAGCCATGTGAGTGAGCACGTTCAGGAAGGGAGCTGAACTCTGTTCAGCTGATTCCAAGTCAGCACTGCTACATGATGCTCCAGTGCGCTTTATGGGCACAAGAGAGACATCTGAGGAAATAGCTGAGGGATTCCCTTAGGGAATCTGTGGCTGAAAGCAAATGATAAAAAAGATGATGCTCTTCCAAAGGAGAAAATGAAGGAACAATTGTGAAGGAAAGCACAGCGGCTACAGGAAACAAAATCACTGAATCCCCCTGCCGGATTAAACCAAGAATACAATTAGCAGCTCTGATTGATGGTACTTGTTAATTAGAGCCAGATACAAATATCTTATCATCACTGCATCCCAGTTCAGTGAAGAATAGGAAAATGAACAGGCTGAAAAATGTTTACTCTGAGGGTAAAACATGGAGCTGGCTCATTTGCTTAGTAGCTGGTCAATGCTAAAGAAGTTTTTGAGCAACCAAGATGGACATGGATGGTTAGCCAATGGTCTGTCAGGAAAATGCTGGGCTGAGTGGCCAGGAAGTTGCTGACATGTAAGTTGATGACCTAAAAATTCTTTGCTAGAATCAAGTTACATTAAGCCTTAAAAAAAGGAGAAAAAAAAGAGAGAGCTTGTTTGGGCAGTATTAGAAGTCTCAACCACTTGTACTGGGCAAAAAAATCCACCAAAATTAGGAGCATGAAGATCAAACTGGATGGTTCTCCCAGTTGATGAGGAAATTCAAGCAAGATACAGTCCAATTTTCCAGTCCAATTAAGCACCTTGTTAATTAGAGAAAAATTATGGGAGTGATGACACCAGTCCCATAGATAGAGTACAGACTTGGACACTGCTTTATTAGCTGCTGCTTTGCACAGGGAGGTGCTAGATTTTTAAGATCCCAGCAAGAAAGGCATTCAGACTCTGACAAGCACTACTATTTATTAGTATCAGTGTTATAGAGAAAGGTAGTGTAGTCTTATGTCCTTCCGGATGCTGCTAATGCTGTATTGCGCAGCTTCAGACAGGCCACCAGATCCCATCCATGCAGAAGTTTGAACCACCTTCTATTTTAATTCCTGCTCTTTCAGGATTTTCTTAAAGCAGAACTATTCATCGTTTGTGCTGTCAGATAGAAAGGATCCTCAGAGAAGAACTTGTTGCTACAGTTTCAGATAAAGGCGAGGACATGCAGGTGATTGCCAAGCTGCTTGCAGGCTCCTCCGGTACCAGCAAGCCCCCAGGTCTGCCCTGCAGCAAAGGGACCTGTGCAGCAAAGCACAGGTCAAAAATCCAAGCTGTAGCAGGGCACGCCCGCTCAGGTTAGATGCTGTGTGGATCACTCATGCCTCAATGTATAGTGATCCTCTGGTCAGGAACACATTGTTTGCTTGCTACATTTGCTTTCTGTAAATCAATAGTTAGGTTTAGCATTTGTGTTATTATATCTTTATATAATCAGGCAAGTTTTATGAGCAAATAATATAAAACTTACCACAAATAATAAGGAATGAAATTGCATGTTAAATAGAGAAGGTAATTGCCTAAGTCAATCTTACAGTTCACTTGGCAGAATGACATATTTGGCACGTGTGAAGGAAGAACTTTAACTGAACCATAAAGGTTAGAGAGGTTAAACCTTTGAAACATGGTTGCTGGCAGGTTTGGATGCTTTTCTCTGGAGACCCTTTAATAAAAAGCCCTTTATATTGGTCTACTTGTGCTGCGACAGCCATAAATATGTCAAGTGAAATGCAAGCTAATTATAAAGCACTTATTCAACTCCTCCAGAGTGTATTAAGATGGAAAGTTTCACTTTCAGTCTACAACTTACTCCTTTCTTATTCAGTCTTATTTTCCTGTTGTGTTGTAAGATTCTCATCTCCACTCAGTGACAAGGCAGTGTATCTAGGAGACTTTTCAATGTAGATTCCTTTCTGTGGTCCTACTGAGTACAAGTTGTCAGGGTACAGTCAGTCACAAAAGTCCTTGAGGAAGCATGGCAATCTCTTTTTGTCCATCCAAGACTGATTACCCCTTTCTCCCCCTTCCCCAAATCAAACTCACATGTCTCTTTGAAACTCGGAACTGGTGGAACTGAGCTACCATCAGCTGGGGCTATGGGATTTATTAGACTTGCAAATGGTACTAAGTTCCTGGTGACACTGTATGCTGCTCGCCAATGGGATAACATGGTACTGACTGCCCTACGGCTACATTAAAACTACTCAGTAAATTTACTTGGTGAATTTGGTAAAGCAAACAATCTAATGAGACAATGAGAGATTGGTATATTTATTTAGTGGTACATTTATTTAATGACAAGCTAGTTAGCGGGAGATAGGACGGTGAAATTATTCAAAACTGAACAAAGAAAGTTAAATGAAATTGTATCTTTACATTACTGATATTTTTGAGATAAAATATAAATGTCTAAAATCCTTATGATTAAACCACCCTCTTCTACAGCATTATCCTTTCCTGTGGTTCAGTTACTTGAGTAATACTTCAACCTTGGTTCTGTCTGCAAATTAATTCTAAGACAGACTTGCTTGAGCTATTCCTTACAAGTGAAAATATTGGCTCTGTTGAAGAGGGCTGGCACTTCACTGCAGGTGCAGTTGGAAAATGGATTGTTTGTGCACTGATCCTATTTCTCCTTATCTATAATTATGACCAGTGACCTCATCTCTCTCGGCCTTGTTTGAACACCACCAGTTAGAGAAGCAGAATGTAGCCTAGATTGCGCTGGAGAGTTTGAGTCTTAAACTTCTGCATTTTCAAATTCAGGGAAATGGAAAGGGACTCTGTCCCTTTTTGCTACTGTTGAAGGTAGAATTTGGCTAGAATTTGACTGGAGTTGGAACTAGATCTGTTGGAAGAGGGTATTGCCAGTAGGAGAAGAGAGAAGCCTTTGAGATGGATGGTCGTCAGACTGGCTTTTGGGTGAATATGAGGATGGGCTGCTCAGATGAATTTGAGTCCTCAACTGTCTGGGTATAATAATGTAAGTGAACACAGATTAAGTTTATTATTTCAGTTTTACACATTGAAGGCCTCACAGCTGAGGATCTAGAGAGGAGAGGGTTAGCTCCTTCTGAGCTAGGTCACATGTAGGGACAGCACGGTGGTCACTACATTGATCATGTGACTGAATCAGGTTTTAGGGGCTGCTGCACAAATCTCTCAGTCACTTGTTAGGCTTCTGGGAGAAGCAACTCAGGTCTGACCTTGAGCAGGTAAGCAGAGGACAAATAAGGGAAAGAGCCGTCTCCTATATGCCACAAAATTTGAGCTTCTTATTCCTGATTCCTACTCTGTTGTAGGGGATATTTGGCAATGCTACTACCACCAGGTATTGGCACAGAAAAAGGTCTGTGATCCACTTTCTCTGACATGAAATAGGATTGGCCACAACAAGAGCTAGGTCAGGATCACAGTCTGACAAATCTCTCAGGTTGCTGGCTGCAATATCTTGCTTACATTTCCAGGGCCACACTAGTTGTCAGTTTTGGTGTTTATTTGAGGGTTAAATTTTTCTTTCATATCAGATTGGCAGAGGCTCAGCAGCTTTTCATTTCCTATAGGGCATAGCGCTGGGTCCATCTGCTAGAAATTCTCCAGGGACATTTCACTAATGGCAGTGCTGTGCCTCTCTTATGTTCTCTTTAAAGTGATGCCATGGTGTAATTTTTGAGGCTTTTTGCCTTTTGCACTAATGGTCATGCAACAGTTACACGGTATCAGATTGCTTTGTGGTATGAGGTTTAGGTGAGGGAGAAGATACACTGAGGATCTATCTGATCCTAATGTCGATGCCATGACAGTGTGATTGCAGGGAGTTGAATTCAGTGATGCAGAAGCTCTTTCCTAATCCCACCTGCTGCCTCACCCACTGCGAGCTCACAGATACTGTGTCCCCCTTTCCGTTTAATTTTCCTATTTATCTGCTGCTCTTCAATTTTCTTGTCTTTCATATATGCTGCTCTGTCTGGTTAGAAGACTACCTAACAGTCTCAATAGAACATTTCTGAAATAATTGAATATGGTTAATAATAGCAGCCTTGGAAATTGTATTATTGTAACAATTCTCACCCATATCTTTATATTCCTGAATTAGCTTTGGAGCCAGTATTTCCACAAAGTGCTGGAGTTGTAGGTGAATGCTTCTCATAGCTTGGAAGCTGTGACTATATGTTTTCAGATGAAACATGGCATTGTTTCAAACATAAATCACTTGGAGGCAGCAGCCACTTAAATTGGGTCAGAACCAGTGAATCAATGCAAGCAGAGAGGATGTTAGTGAAAGTAATGTGATTTTTATCTTCAAACTCTCATGAACCACTGAGCCTAGAAAACAAACTGCTGTACATCTTTGGAAGTCTGGGCTGGATGATTAGCCTTCTAGTGGCATACTGCATTGATTTTTGTTCTTAAAGATATCCTGAGTCATCAATAGTCAGTGAATTTTCAAAGCAGGCAAACGCACACACCTTTTTCTGGACACAACAGGGTGTTTTCTGCATCTCAAGTATCTTGAACCACTTACCAGATATCATCCAGCCCTGGTGAAATAAGGACTACGGAGCAGGAGTAAATTGATCTTTAAATAGATAGGTTTTGTATTCTTAGTGTGGGAGAATAAGAAATGCAGACATATATATATATATAAGGAATTGTCTGCAAGGGGCTTTCTTCTCAAAGGGGTACATGTGGAGTGTAAAGCTGCTCTTAAACATGCACTTCTCAGGCAATGGCACTAATGTGGATACAGTCTTCAGTTTTAACAGCAGCTGCTTGGTTAAAAAGGTTAAAAGGTTAAAAAGGTTGCCTGATTTTCTAGTTCTCTGTGCATTGTTTTGGAAATATCCTCCATGTGCAAAGTCCTGGGGAAGAAAATTCTTTTCCATTTTTGAGTGCATGGGATTTGAGACACCAGAAACAGGCCAAAGCTTTGATGCTATTCTTGACATTTCAAAGTCAGCTAAGCTAAAAGTCAAACTCTCTGCTCAATCAGAGAGAAAGAAAAAATTATGGCTAGTATTGCACTTCAGACGCATGAGACCCCCTTGGCCTTGTTCCCTTGCTCCAGCCTGCAGGCTGTATACATTCTGTAGCAGAAGATTTAGTACAACTGAAAAGTTATAAAGCAGTGCTTTTAAGATTAACAAACACTCCATGAAAAAGAAAACACTGTTTCAAGAGAAGATGTGTGAGATAACCTCTCTTCTGTCCCTAGCCACCCTTCGTTTCCTCTTTAGTGCCCTTCTTTCTCTACCTTTTGCTCACTGTTGTAATGGTTTGTCTGCAATTCTCCCCGTCTTCTCCAAAGCTTTACAGACTCATATTATTTCCTTTCTACTCAAGGGTCTTTTCCTGGTTTCTCAAGTTCCCCCCCGCCCCCAGTTTGCACCTTGTCTGTTCCTCTTTTTATTTCCCAACCTATTTATTGAGATTGCTGCCAGGTTAAGACAAGGCTACTGGCAGAGGGCAGGACCACGTAGGGTGAGCTCTTAGAGGAACAAACAACTTAAGAAGTCATTAGGCTTCAGTAATCTGCACTGCATCCTTGGAGAAAGCATTGAGGTTCATTAGTGCCTAATGCAATAAGCACAATCACAGAGTGGCAACTTGTCACTGGAGCAAAAGGGAAGAGCAGATGCTGATCTAGAGCATTGATTAATGGAAGTCTTATGTAATTTAATTGATATTAATGTTATCATACTGTGAACACCAGTGTTTGAAAAGATACACACTGATCCTTTTATTTAAGAAAAGACCCTTGCAAATACTGGGCCTGATTCACAGCTATCTGCTGAAATTTTGCACCAGCAGAACTTTAAGTGGAGGTAGGTCAAGTTTAGTGATATGAGACCAGGAGCAGCAAACCTAGCCTGTACATTTTCTGAGTGCTTTCCAAAGTCTTCAGCTGTGTTTTCAGAGTCTCTGCATTTCTGTTCAAATTCAATTATTCATGTTTGACAGAACCTGCTCTGGCACTATTGTGCTTTTAAAAACTGAAAACTCCTCCAAGGTATAGCACAGAAAAAAACCCCAAACCCACTCTATTGTCCTTGAAGGAAACACTGCAAGGCAGCTGATTCGGTTATTTCAAGCAGACTGATAGCTTTTTGTCCTATTGTGTCCGTTCATAGTTGCTGAATATATTCTAAAACATCTCAATTACTCTCTATTTTACAGACATTTTTATTAGATCTATAATCTCATGCCTCATATCCTCAGAGGGTCCTCAGTGCTCTGCCATTGCAATTATCAGGGGGATGTATTTTCTCCCTGATGGATTTCCAGCTTTTCTTCCAGAGGCTAGATTTTATTACACATTTTATGTGGGGACAGCAGAGGCTTGTTGTTTGTTCTTAATTGTTTCCAGTAGAAGTCAAAAGCATAAATACAGAAAGAAGACCTGGAGTGTTAATCCAGGCAAGAAAGAGCAAGCAATTTTTGATGTCCAACATTCTCATAAAAATTCATTTCATGTTTTTGCTGACCTCTTTATTGTTGATTCATGGCTGATAAACAGAACACATATCTCTTTTTTCCTCTCTATCAGAGACGCCAGGCTCCTCTTGTAGCCAGCCTCTTTACTGCAGAATAACAGGCTACAGGGTGGCAGATAATTTTGCAAACTTTCATATTTTTGCTGATCTTTCTGCCTGTGCCTTTCACTTCATCCTCTTCATATCCTGAAAAACTTCACCCACCATAGGTAGTCTTAATTCCACAAAAACCACCACTGAAAAAGCATGTTAATGCTGTCCCCAGAACATGATATTTCAGTTGTCTGTTGTGCTTGCAACACAAGCAAAAGTACACAGAAATATATTCCTGTCTTTCAGATAAGGGTGCCAAATTCATTAATCAGCTTTCTAATTAATATTAAGTCTAAACCTCCATTGTCTTTCCTCCAGTCATCACCATAGCAACATCATAGATAAATAAGGCTTCTTAGAAGCATTGCACATGACCTGTTTCATTCATATAATGGGCACTTCCAAAGAGATATTTTAAGGAATATATATCTTAATGAATTAAAAGGACAGCATGTGACGGAATCAGGCTAGACTTCTCAGTATCAGTATTTGGGAGATTTCCTACCAGCTGGCTGCTATAAGGTTGCCAAGACTACAGCCTGCTGACACTCTTTAGGATCAAAGGAGAAGATGGGGAACCTGGAAGTCAACAACACTTTGAGAAATAGAACAGCAAGACAATCAAGTAGACTTTCTTAGCATAATTCCAGTGGGTCCTTACAGAAGCAAGTAAGACTGTAGCATAAGATTTTTCACTAAAAGGCCAATCACTACAATGATTTTACTGATTTTGCCGAAAAAATATAAGGTTTATATTTGCAAAAGTCTCACAATTTGAGGCTACTGCTGCCAAGTTTTTTCATTTACTCTTCCTTCTTTCTGAACACCTTCTTTGCCATGCATTTGACAAGCATTTGAAATACCACTACAAAACAAATGCACACAGATTCAAGCCATCATCCTTTTGCATGAATGTATTATCTTCAGAAACTCCTACATTATTTTGGAGCCTAAGCAATTTTTAAAAACAGCCCTCAGAGGAGTGTTAGGGTGAAATTATATCACTCTCCAGTGGAGTGCCAAAGGCGGTAGCCTCTGTTGGGGGTCACTCATGAATTCTCCCATCTTAACAAAGGATGTTAGGATGTCTGAACAGTGTTATAGCTTTCACAGACAGGATGTAGGGTCTCTCTCACCACTATAAAAACTGGCTTTCGTCTGCTTAGGGTGCATGAAAGAAGTTGGACCAGGTTCCTCATTAACAACCTCACCAGTAAAACTCTGAGATGCTTCATTCTTGCCAAGCAGCAAATTTGAGAAGGAGATAAATACTCATGGTTAATATTAAAATATTTAATATTTCAAATTCATTCTTGGTTTTTTTCCCCACCCAATTTCTTGCAAAGGTTACCTACTGCCTCCTTCCCAATTCTGGTAGCTGCCTATGTGTAGGAAAACCCATGTCTTGGTAAGAAAGGAGCTCATAAACATAGATTTGAAGTGCTCAGGCCTGATAAGAGATAACCTTCAGATTTAGAATGGCCACAACCCCAATGTTGTGGGTCTTCCTGTATTTCTTCTTTAAAAGAATAATACAGTTATGTGTAGCTCCTTCTGCTATATTTTGCATTTCTGATCTGCCTTCTATTTGGATCTACCCGGGTCTTAGGATAGGAACTGAACATTTGTGAAGGGCAAACCATGAGGCACAACCAAACAGCATAGTGCCTTACACAACATAGCTCGCCATGAGTTGTGCTTCTGTGGACCAGCTGCATTACAGTGTCTGAAGTCCATTTTCTCCTTTAAATTGAAGATCTCTTTTGATTTGTTGCATCTCTCTTGTAAAACTAATGTTGTAGAAATGTTTGGGGCTTGGTTCTGATGTGCATCTTTGACCACATGCACAGCTGGCTCTGCATGATCCCGACCCCGAGCTGGGTTCACATGGACTGGCTCTGCTAATTCTGGAGCTGGGAGCCTTAGGGGGTTATCCAGCTGGCATCTGCAGAAGTGCTGCTCAGTTACTCCTCGTGCCACTCACTCAGCACAGTGGCTTCATGCTGCAGTGCAGGGATGCTAAAGCTCAGGTCAGCCCACACGAGGGCTCTCTGTGCCCTGCTCCATCCAGCAGAGCTCTGTCTGTCC
Organism: Hylia prasina; assembly: GCA_013397195.1. NCBI lineage: Eukaryota > Metazoa > Chordata > Aves > Passeriformes > Sylviidae > Hylia > Hylia prasina. The sequence goes on from VYXD01008480.1 coordinate 81,199, forward strand.
CTCCTGGACACAATAATGCAGAGAGAGGCTTTTAGGCAGTTTAGCTGCGTTTGATTCTCTTTATCTGTGAGTGGCAGAACCCACTTTGTGATGATGGACAATAGTCTGCAGAAAGTGCAGGTGTCAAATGTGTATATCTATGTTTTTATCTGTTTCAGTACACTGCCTTGGGTAGAAATGGTAGGAAAATATTTGCCATAGAATTGGAGGGAAAATAGAGTCAGAAGAGAGGACTTTTTAGACCTACTCAGTACATGAGAACCCCAACAGTACCACCAGCCCTGAGTGTCCCTGCCCACAATCCTGGGGCTCCCTCACACTGCCCACCCCAAGTCAGCACCCCAGGGCCATCAGCCCCTGCTCCAGAGATGCCACAGCAGCAGCAGCCTGCAGCTTCCTACAGCTCTGTCCATCCTATCCCCATCCCCAGGGCAGCGACTGATGCTGGTGCCTCCCCGCTGCCCCTCTCCCAGCCCAGTGGTACCCAGGCAGCAGCAGCTCTGCTCCCTTGCCTGAAGCTGTAGGACATGATGCTAGGAAAAATACTGAGTTAAAAACTGAGAATGCCACGCAGGCTGTCAAGAAAAATTAAGATATTAATAAGAAACTAAGCATATGGCTACTAGGTCTGTATTACATTTCATTTCACCTTCACAGAATTACCCCTTCTCCCTGAGAGAAAGGCAGGGACTGGGTTAGTGTTACACAGGGGAGCTCACATCTACACAACTGCCAGAGCATTCTCAGCTGCAATACTCCAACCTGCAACTTCACAGATGTAATGATTTTTTTTTGCTGTCAGACCCCTCCTGCTCTATTAAAATTCAATTTTATGGTGTAACTTTCCCTATGGACATGTTTTGTTATTTGTTTCCAAGACGTGACAGAAACATTCATGTGCTTCTAGCAACTGCTGAAACATAAGAGAAAGAGCTTATAAATTAGCAGCAGCATGCTATAGTATAATAAACTCCTTACTTTTTTTGCTACAATATATGACAATTTGTAGCAGTTTTAAAGCCCAGATATATATTCATCTATTAAATAACTGTCTGTGTGCCAAACCTTTTGCTTCCACTGTACACTGTATTAAAGTATGAGCCAGCCTTTTTTTTTTTTTTTTNACTAAAAGCACCAGCAGTAAATTAAACCCAAGGTGTCCAAGGTCCTGCAAGTTCGGAAGTGTTGACACTTTCCATTACCATCAAGATGTGCAGTTAGAATGCTGGGAAATCTCCTAAGTGATGATTCTCTTGAGAACGGGATGAGAGTCTTAAACTTCGCAGCAATTCAAGGGAAGTCTGTCTCATCAAGCTGCAAGAATCATCGATGTTATTTTGACTGTGTTAACTCAGCATCTGAAGGGAGATAACACAGTCATTGCATTGAAAATGTCTTGGCATCTAGAGACTTTTTTTAAGAAAAAAAATCGTGAAACAGGGTTAAATCATCTGCCTCTTTCTGGAATTATCTACATTGCCCACCGTTTTTGATGTTTCTGATCAGGCATGGCTTTTGACTTTGTTCTGCAAGCTCAGAAAGGCAGACTTGGAATAGTGCATCTGTAGATTTCCATCCTCTCCTAACCCAGATCTTTGCACAGCAGATTAGAGCTGCGTAGCAGGGCTGTCAGCTTTAATGTGACAGTTCAGTTCGCCTGCATTCATTCCGAAAACAGTGCCACTGGTTCATTCCCCACAGCTTCAAGATTTGATTGTACCAACTATGCACCTCCTTTATATTTTGATGTCTTTTATTATTCCCAGGTATACCATCTAAATATACAACTTTCTCAACTCCAGGCTTGTTTTTTAATAATCACACAGCATGATGTTTAACATGGTGTATTGAATATTAGTGATGTTTGAGTTTGGATTTCAGATTAGCCATTTTCATCCAAACCTTATGAATGTCTGATGTATGTTACTTACTTTATTATTTTAAAGACTGGTTGTGGGGATTATTTCTTCATTTGGTACCTTCAGTATTCTGGCAGTCCTTATACAATGTAATAAAGGAATTTTTCCCCACTGTATCAATGAGTTAGTGGAAGAGGTTGCTGCTATGTATCCTTGCTAAGTCAAGGGCAGAAAACTGCTACCACTCTTCCCCATTAAAACACAGTCGAATTTATATTGGCCCCTATGCTTAGAGTACTTGCCTGTGTGCAACGGTTATTAATTCACCACAAATTCAGCAAAAACCTAAATAAGATGGTAATTCATAAAACATTTTCCATCACAATTTTGAAAGTTTTTTGTAAGTGCTGTTGGCTTATTTTGTCTGTCCTTAATTCCAATAATACAATAAATCTAAAATACCTGCATGGCATGCTTTAAGGACTTCAATAAGCCAATTAATTTGTTCTCTACAAAAAAAACCCACCCCAAACTAAACCAACCACAGAGAATTTAAACATCTCTCATGAAAAGCAAATAGTCACTGCTGAGGTGATCAGGAAGTTGGACTAGATGATTATTGTAGGTCTCTTCCAACTGAGCATTTCTCGTCTCTTGCTCTTCTCTAATATCAAAAACTTTCTGGGTTTAATATTTCATTTTCTTTTTTACTACTTTTGATAAAGTTTCCCTCTTTTATATTTTTTCCTGTACGATTCCTTTTCTCTCCTCTTACATGAAGGCAAAGTAGCTTTCATGGTCAATGAATGAGCAGGTCCATTCCTGACAGTGCATCTCTCTTGACAATGGGCTCTACATACTCACTGCCATCACCATGATGACAACAATTCCTGAAGAGGATTACAAAACAATAGTATTCTATGACCATGCTACCTATAGAAGTGTCTTATTATTTTATGTTTGGACATCACCTTGGTTGCTGAAAATTATTTTAATTCAGCTAGGAAATTCTCATTTGTAAAGGGGAAGGGTGTTAGTCTACCGTGTTCCTCAGAGTTTGCAGTAGATCTGAACAGGGAAAACATTTACTTCATTTGATATAAAGTACCAAAAAGAATTCATTTATTAGCTTTCAACCAAAGATTGTAAATGAAATTTTTAACTGTTATTTTTCTCTTATTTTACCATTCAGCCCACTTCAACCTAAATTCCTGAGGATGCAATACTTCCATAAAGCCATTGTTGAATATTTATTGCTTCATCCTCAATGGTATCTTTTTAAAGCAGTGGAATTACTATTAATTTTATTTTACTGCTTTGTCACTGGCTTTCATTTTGGTATTGAGTTTCTGCCTCAGCAACTGCCTGTATTTCAAAAATTCATTCTTTGGATATATTCTTCACCTTTTCCAAAGGCAGCTAGAGTAATCAGTCCAACGCAAAAAATGCAAAGAGAGGCCCAGCAGAACAAAGGATAGTGAAAATGAGAATAGAAAAGGAAAAAAGTTCATAAAGTGTAATCCAATCTTCACTTTCAAGTCTGTTTATTTTCCTTCACAAATATGGAGCATAATCCAGTGTCAGCTGTTGTACATGGCTCATCACAGTAGTCCTGGGTTTCTCCAAAGAAAGGGCACAGGCAGATGTGTTAGCAGAACAAACTGGTATTTGTGGCATACTACTGAATGTGCCAAGAACAAGCTCTGGGGGAAAACTCACAGGAGACTCAGGTATGTTAAAAATCATTTTAGTGCACCTATTAGATCTACTTAGTCTAAGTAATGAGCCACTTTGACTATAATGAACAAAGAAAGGGGAGATGGTCCTTTGACATAAAAGAGACCAGCAGAGTCATGCATGAGTATGATATGGTATCAAGGTCAGATATTTAAAACACAAGTGGGAAACAGAAACACATCATCTTAAAGGGAAAAAAAAGGTGGGAATAAAAAGTCAAGTTAGATAATAATTTTCTGCACTTTTAAATCAATGCAGAATTTGTCAGCAGTGGAATTGCATCAGCAAAGATAATCACCTAGGGAATTAATGTGATTGCTTTATGTCACTCAAGGGCCATACATATTTCATGTTAATCAGATTATTTTGGCAGAAAATAAATATACAATAAAATGCAAAACCACCAAAAATGAAAAGCAAGGGTGCTATGCTTAGTAACAGCTTACATTTAGTGATTACCCCCCTGTGTTGAAATATTAAGTAATGATTCTGCAAAAAACTTATTTGCAAGCAACTGAAAGTGACAGAAAGAATCTCTACAGAAATAGATATTCACAGGCTGATGTGCTTACTGTTTTGAAAGCACAACATTCATTTAGACATTTAGGATTCAACAAATGCAATTTATTCAGGTTGTTTTTTTTTAATAGATGTCTAGCATCTTGCAGTTTGTCCCTGTTTTCTCTATGTGCTTATGTCATCAGCATTGTATTTCAATAACTCTATGGGGAAATGTTCCTGAATATAATTTGATACAGGGATTTGGCATCCAATTATACAGTGGGAAACTACACAGAAAAGGCTACCTTTAAATGAAATGAGTGATAATTTCACCACTGGCAGGGCATTTCCAGCTTCCAGTAGTCAAATAGAAAGTTTGTTCCCTCAGGGAAAGTGAGGGGAAAATAGTACAAATATATTATTTTTCTGATGTTTTATATCAAACATTGTCATTAGGCCTTTTTTAAGACTAGCAACCTCCTGGACTGTTTCCAAGGGAGCAAGAGGCTATGTACTAAAGAGAAGACATCCTTAGGCAGTCATCCTGTTCCATAAAAGCACCTATCCTTTGCAGACAATATTATGGCTTCCTATCCCATCAAAAGAAGCTCGCCCCAAACATACACTCAGGAGGAGTAGAGAAGGTGACTTTCCCTTTTAGGACCCTCTCCATGCTGGTTATTCTACAGGCTACAGGCTACAGGGAGAACCCAGACATCAGATGATAGTTCAGCTGGGATTTTTCCAACATTTTTCCCCCTGTTTTAGGAGGATTGCTTCACGGTATCTAAAACTGCCTGGCATGATATACAGTGCTATTTGGCAAATAGTAAAGGATAGTACAAACACAGCATCTGACTTTCTTCTCTTCACCACAACGTAAATCAAGATGACCCCCACTGGAACTCAGAAACACACTGATACAAACTGGTGTAAGAGCATTGCCAGGCTCTCTTTGGTGATGCTCGGGAACAAACTGCCTAATGCAGCCACTGTGATTAATCCTCTGCACTGGCTGTGCAGAGAAGAACCTGACCACGCTCAGCAGGGAGGGAAATCACATCACCCACTGCTGTCTTGTACCGGCAGCACTGACTGGCATGTGGCAGCACATTACATGGTCACACGGTCCAGTGGCTGCTGTCCCCAGTCATCCTGGCTGCCAGATGCTGCCACCGCTGAGTAAGGACACTTGATCCCCTCATGAATCCTCTCCTGAACTGCCATGGCTTTCAGCCCAGGATGCTGAAAGCTCATGTTACATTAGAAGAGAGGGCTGAAGCCTACAGTGGTTCAGGAATGGACCTATAGCGAGATCTGATGGATCTGCCTCCCAGGACAGTCACCCCTCTCCACAGGGCAAAGCAGTCAGCTGGGACCAAAACCAGGTTTGGCCACATAGTTTCATTCACATCCACACAACTGTCAGAGCCCCGAGATACTAAAACAGAAGCAATGCCTGCAGTTACAGGAGGCACTGTATTGAACAATTTCACTATCTGATTTCTGTTTTCAATCATGCATATTTAATATTCTCTTAATGCACTTGCTTTGGGAGCATTTTCAGCTGGATTATATTTTTAAAGACAAATTCTGTGGAGCTGTCATGCAAACTCACAGGTTTTCAGTCACCCAAACTGGTCCAAACTGTGAGAAATGGATGCTCTCCCCATAGGAGTGAATGCAGAGAGAAATCACAGATTTGAATAAACCCATGCAGAATGACAGGTTTTATACATTCATTTTGGTAAACACATTTAGAGAGGTGCGTGCCATTTCCAATACATAAAGCACAAGGCTCAACCAGTAACGTGATTAGAAAATGAAACATAGAGAATAATAAAGATAATTACTCATAGCCCCTCTGCAAACATACTCAGGGAACAGAACCATGACATGACTTGTCCAGATATTTTAGCACCTGATAGTGAAGGGGCTAAAAACCTTGATATTTTGGGTCACTATGCAAGTGACAATTATGTAAAGGAAAATTTCAGAGGCACCTCAGTATGGTGGCAAATTAATCTCATTATTTAATTAGAATAGAAATAATAGAATTAATCTAAACTATGTATGAAAAGTGAAGGACATGCACAACTGTTCTAAAGATACACATTTTTGTAGGGTTAGGTAAGATACTTCTGACTTACTACCTATTTTTGTACTTAGACATTCCAATATTTTTGCTTTAAGTTTTGACCTGCCATGAGAATTAACATTTAGCTTTAACTGCAATATTTTGTTACAAAGTTCAACATTGTTTATGCACACTTTTAGTTGTTTTAAGTGTTGATAGCATAATACAAAGCTAATTCTAAGAAATGTGTGTTAAAAGTCTTTTATTTCACTGTCACATTCCACAGTCCAGTAGAAGATAGAAGCTAAAAAAGCTGCACAGTCCTGCCTAGTACTGAATCATGTGTACAGATATGTGTTCCATAAATATCTTTTGTCTCTGCCAAAGGGCTTGTTAAAAAAAATTGTTAAAGAAGACAAAATTCATGTGGCAGAATAAAGAATCATAAGACTTTGTGCTATTACTTCCCAGTTCGGCTGTTTTTTGGCCTACCTGAAAATTAAAAGGTATCCAGACCTTATGTCCCTTTCCACACTGATTAACATAAAGCAAAACAAAGGCAAGAAAATCCATGTGTCTGTGGTACTGGTGAACTGTTTTCCTTTTGCGAGAATATGACCTAAAATAATTTTCTAGTGTGTGGTGTTCAACCACTATTACAGACTTGTCCCTATTGCATGCCTAGTTAAGGAGAACTGGATAAAACCTCTTTGGTCAATACAGAGAGCACTTCACACATCAGCTACGGAGCATTCAGTGCAATCACACGGAAGAGCATTTCCTGCCATTGATCAACAATAATTCCTGGCATTTACAAGGCATCTTTAATCAGAGAGATAAAATTGCTCTGCAATGGTAATAAATTCCCAGAGTACTCCCCCCCAACGAGATGACAAAGTAAGTGATAGAGAAGTGAAATACTTGCTCAATGGCAATTATTTTGGCAGAGTCCAGAAAAACATCCAACCTTCCAGACTTTTAGATTTGTAGGAAATAGAAGTAAACTTTGTTACTGTAGCAAATTGTTGGGTTTGTATCTGGCATCTGCTTACTCTGCACAGACCATAACCTCTTTGTAATTACAATGCAAAACAATGAAGAATCATATTTCCATGCAATTAAGTAAGATGGTGTGTTGATTAGGAAAGGACAGGGAATGATTGAAGCGTGGAAAACTTTTTAAACTTCTGAACCACTGCTAGCTTTTGAACGAGGAGCTCTAATGCAGAGGCACAGAAGCACAATCCCATATTCTAGTTCTGCTGTTACTTGGTGGTAAAAGGGACACTCATTCTGAAGAAAGGTATAATAGGCTGCACATCAGCTATACTCACAGATGAGGCCCCAGTTTAAACAGCACAAATTCTCTGTACAGATATATCTGGGAACAGAATTGGTTTGCAAATGTGTAGATCTGTGAAAAACAGGCTATAAATACCTAAACAGATGTCAGAGTATTTGTTTACAATCCAGTTCAGAGCTATGGGACAAAGCATAACTTCTTCAGAGTTGCAAGGAAAAATAATCTGAATAGTAAAAATACTATAAAGAATTTTAGTTATTTTATCACCCTTGCTTTTATTATAAATAGGAGTGATGAACTGTCATGATTAATAGGATTTCTATTTCTGGAGGTTGTAGGGGGTTGAAAACCCTCTTCCTCATGCAAATCAAATTGCAAATTATATCTAAGCCCTAGTACATTTAATAATATAGACAGTTAAAAAAAGATCCTCTCCTGTACACCCTATGTCTTGTTCTGCTCTTTTAGCACTTCAGTCCTTATGGTTTCAAATATGTGCTTTGAGACCTGTTTCACACCCCCGGTTTCTAAATCTTATGTCATTCTTCTTCACAATTTTGAATTTAAATACAGAAAAAAAAGACATTTATGGTTTAACGTTTTAATAATGCTGCAGTCAGATTATATTAGTGCTTCTCTGTTACATTTTGCATGAGATAGGAAAGAGTAATGAAGAGAATATCATTGTAGGGTTTTAGGCTTATGAGCTTAATGTATCATGGTACAACAAAATATATTATCTAAAGGTCCAAATCACACAAAGGCAAATGAGAGCACCATAGATATAGCAATGTAAAGCAGCACTCAAACCAGCAATAACATTCTGTAATTGCAAAACCATTTTTGATTAAAATGTAATTTATTTAAAAAAAAAAAAAAAGTGCTTCAGGATTCCTGATCTTGGCTGTACGCACATTACGCAGCCTGTGAGAACAGAAATGACCAGCTAAACAGAACCAAGCCTATTTTGTAACTTGTCCCCAAATGCGCAGCCATCTGGGCAGGGCGTGTGTGCTGGGATGTGAGGAACCACCGGCCCAGTAGGGCACAAATGGTTGGAATTACTTCCTCAGGAAGTCCTCAGGACTGCTGGGGGGTTTCAAACATTCCTGCAGCTGAGAGCAAAAACCCAATTAAAAACTTCTTGCTTTTTTCCCATGCTCTCATTTGCTACCCTAGCAGGCATGAGGACAACTCCCAACGAAAAAAGGACAGACATAGCTTAGTATAGAAATCTACATTAAAGGTAGAAGGTGAAGGGCTCTTTACACTCACATTCCAACTTGTAATGAACCTTGCTCCTTACCAGGAGCATCTCTGCAAACCTATGCTATTACGAAGTACTGATTCCAGGAGAACCGATACTGCTCTCTCCAAACATATGGGGGGGTGTACGGACATACATGCATATACCAGATGTAAGATATGGTATGTACATGTATAAACAATCCACACCTACAGCCAGCCGTACACCGACATCTCCCTCCCGCGCGCGGGCTCTCAGGGGAAGCGGCGGCGCGCGGGGGCGCCGCGGGCACGCGCACTACCCGGCATGCAGCGGGCGCGGGGCTCGCAGGAAGATGGCGGCGCCGCTGGAGGAGTACGAGAAGGAGGCGGGCTGCGTCCCCATCCTGCACCCGGAGGTGCGAGCCCACCCGGAGGGAGCGGGACGCGGGAGCGGGGCTCGGNGGGGGGCGAAGCAGCGGCGGGGGCAGAGGCGCCCCGGGTGGTGCCGCGGCACCGGCACCTGAATGGCAGCGCCCGGGGCTCGGCGCCCGCCCCGGCCCGTCTGCCCCGGGGAAGAGTCTCGGCGGAATAAGTGTTTCCCCTTGGGTTTGGATGGCTCTGGTCTGCAGCTCACCCGCAGGTCGGGGCTGACCCCATCCAGCCCAGCGCTCCCCGTGTGGCCTGGGCTTATTTTGAGAGCAAGCGGTCTTTTTTCCAGTGTGTCGACGGTGAGAAGAATGTTTACAGGTAACATATAGAGGTCGTTTTGTGCCATTTTTTTTACCCTTCTGTTGTGCCGCCCACCTTTGTCAGCAGCATGTGTGTATTCTTGAGGACTAGTATGATTGTTTTGAAATGTATTTTAAATACTTCAGAAAAGCTTTTACATGTGGAATTGTCACCTGATACGTTAAGGACTGTAAGAATTGATTTTTCAGCCTAAAAGACAGAAGTGCATATGTCAGGCTCCAGTTTTTGCTAAACAGATGGTATCTTTTCCTTAAACAGTGTCTTAAAAGACTGATAGTTTATTTTATGACTGAAAAGGCTCTGTAGGCCTCTGTATGTGGTCGTGTACCTCTCTAAACTGTGCCCCTGAGTTTAGAATAGGACAGTCTGTTCTGGAGGGTAATTAGCTATCAATAAACCCCAAGTATGTGTCTCGATTTTTTTTGTTGTTGTTGTTTTGGGGGGTTTTGTTGTTTGTTTGGGTTTTTTGGGATTTATTTTAAGGGATATGTGTAGACTGTTGCTGCACATTTTTTCAGCCTAACTGGAGTCAGACTAAATGCAATACCCTCGGTAGCAGTGTCTGACGATTTTCAGAAGTGACACAAGTTTTCAGTAGTGATCCAGACTGTAGCATGTTGATGTTCTTTGAAAGAAAAGCAAGTGTTCTTAACTTTTGGAAACTTTCTAAGACTGGATAATGGAATAAAAAGCATTTACAGCTTGTCAGAAATTCATTGTGTTTTAAAGATTGAGGACTAGTGTTTGTTTGTTAACTTTGAGAAATTAGTGTATAGCAAACTAAAATCTGTCAAATTAAATTTGTAGTCTAGCTAGTTAATCTGGTAGAATTTTATACTGTTCCTTTGGTGCATAAAGTTGAATGTGTGCACAAAAGATGGGAAAGGAAATAAATATATATTGTGTGCTTTAGCATCAGCTGGAATCTTTTAGTGTGCAATAAATATCACTAGTTTGGAGGGAGTTTTACTCAATTTTTCCAGAAATGCTGAGTGTCTGACTAGATCTTACTCACAAGGTAGTGTCTACATGGATTTGTAGAGTGTTTCCTTATTCCCTAAAGTGTTTGTACAGATAAGCTGTAAAAGAGAAGGATGTTTTTCATGTTGGTGGCGAGACAGACTGGCTGTTAACAGACACTCCAGCAATGCTCTTTTAAAAACTTACAGATTGTGTGCTGTAGCAGAGCTGTATTGTCACAGACCTGCCCACTGAACAATGCAGTGCATCTGTCTTCAGTCGTTCTTGAAGGTCAAGGGCCTTAATACGTGGTGATTTCCACTTTTTAAGAAAATAGCACTATGTCCTTATGTAAGTAGTGATGTGGGAACATATAATCAGTTTCAACATTTGTATACATTTAGAACCAACGCTTTTTATAGGACTGTCAAAATCTTAACCATTTTTTTTTGTTTCATGCTGCTGTTGTTTATTATGAGTATCTTTTTCAGGTATTCTTTGTATGCCTTTTCTATGAGGCTTTTGCTTCTTACTGTCTTTTTGTATTGACTAATTTGGATTACTTCAAATTGTTTGAATTTTGGGGGTTTTTTTGTTTGTTTTGTTTGGGTTTTTTTTTAAAGGGATGTGTTTGTTTTTATCTGGGCTCTAAGGCATTGCATTTTGCTGTGAAATAATATGACTACAATATTAATGTTGTAGGAAAGAGGCTCTAAGGACTAGTGAAAAATTATTTAAATACTATCATGCTGGGAGATCTGTTTATTTATTTATTTGTGAAAGACTCAGTTTAAAGTGATTCAGTAATTTCGTTAAGAGGTAGAAACTGATGGAAATACGAATGCTTTAGGAAACTTATGGTGGGAGTACTTTTGATGGGGTTTGTGTGGTATCTTGCTGAGTGAGTTCTTGGGCCTTCCTTGCTCCCTCCCTCATGAATGGAGGCTGAACTTAAGTAATAGACTCTTTCCAAGGATATTTATTCTGCCTTATGACAAATTCAGTTTAGTATGACAGTGCAGAGCCCCCTTTTCTAGCTGTAAGATTGCTAGTGGAACAGAGTAGCTTCTGAAGATAATTTCAGTGGTGAAGTGCAACAAATAATATTAACTGCACATGTGATACTTGTAGAATGATCTTATAGTATGTGATAAATGCTTGGAGAACTGCTGGCTAACTGATACATCTTGGAAATAGCTGTTAGGATTATTCCTGAATTTCATTGTTCCTAAAAGTCTTGGAGGAGTTAGTCTACTAGACTCAGATATTTACTTTAATGATATGAATGTAACATCAAAATAATCAGTAATAAAACTTGCAGACAAACATGATGGATGGGTGCTAAGCAGGGAGGATGGAACTGTAGAAAACCATCTAGAATTCACGTGAAATTATGCTGGTAAAGCAAGGCACACCTTAGTGCAGCTACATTCAAAGTAGTGCACTGAAGGTAAGGAGCGTATGCATGGGATTGTATCCCAAAAGTTATTGACTGGTAGGATACAAACATGAACAAGCAGTTCAGCAGAACTTCTCAGTATAATGCTTTGTTTAAAAATGTATAAGAACAAAGAGATGATTTTTGGCTGAATATGTGGTAATGCTAATGATGAAGTTTGGTCTTTAAAGATTATTGTTAATTAGTGAAGAGTATGGGAAAGAACTAAAAATTATTTTAATAATGCCTTATGGTAAAAGGCCTGCAAAAGCCCTGGCCACATTACCTGAAAAAGTGAGAGGTATATTTTTTCCCCCCTATGTGAATATTTTCTTACTGAAATCCAGTGCTTTATTCAGTTTATGCTTAACAAAATCCAATGACTGGAAAGTGGAGTGGCATCAAATTGAAAAGCACAAATGGTAAAAGCTGAGGGTGAGTAATCACTGTAATGCAGGATGGAGGGCAGTGGTGGATTATCCAGCTGTTTATGTTTTCTGCTGGAGTTCAGAGATCTTTCTGTTGACCAAATCCAACTTTTTTAATTCCACAAATGGATAACTGAGCAGCGTGTCAAAACATGTGACTATAAAGGAGTGTGGACTGTGTTGGAGTGACTCTGATTGATACACATGAGTTCTTCAGCAGCATTGGGAAGTGCTCGGTCCACCAAGGGCAGCCCCGTGGGGGTAGGTCTCAGAGTGGTCATGGTATGGGTTGACCTGCAGTGTGATGTGGCAGCTCTGTTGTGAGGGATGCACAGCACCCTGCCATGGCAGAGTAACACCGGGCTAAGTAGTCCCTTCTGGTTGTTTCCTTCTCCCAGTGTTTAGGTTTCTGGTGACAGAATAGCAAGAATCTGCTTCCTTTGATACAGTGTAGCCTTGGTATGGGAATCCTGCTCATGCTGATTGTGTTTGTTGTCCTCTGATTGTGTTATTTTAGTAGGCCAAGGGACCTGACTTTAAATTCCTTGGATCTTCTGAGTAAGAGTGAATTCCTGACTCTTCTGTGGTAGGTGATGATAGGTTTGGATGTTTTAATCTGAAATTCAAGGAGCGGGAAGGCAGAAGAATCTTTGAAAATGGATTTTGCTTGTAATGCTCCTTTATATGTGAAAAGTATTCTGGATGTGTGCTTAGTATGGTCCTAACTGCCAAAGGTACGGCAGCTGTTGAGAGCTGCATCTCTTTCTAAAGGGTAAGAACTATTACTGGGGATGAAGATCTGCTTTGTTACTTCAGTGCAGTGCATTTACCAGGTCAGGTGGTGTGGGATATATTTGAGAAAGGTGGAAGTTACGGTTTATTACAGACATCTCTTGGCATTAAAAAAAATCTTTTCCAAGAACAATCTTCCTGCAAAGTTGAAAAGCAATTTTAACAGTTATGGGCTCTGTTTGACAGGAATTTTTCCAGATGGAAGCTGTCCTTCTTATCTGTCTCTCTCCTTGTGGTTCAATTTGTAACTACCTAGGAAGTTAGAAACATATACACTTGTATTCCTTGTTGGTGATTTGAAGAAAACAAGCTACTGTGAATAGCTTAGCTCTATTTTTTTCTGTTCAGAATTTCAGTGAAAGGCCTGACTTCACTACCCAGCTCTATTCTCGGTGGAATTCCATAGATGTTGTTGGGGTTCTGCTGGAGTGCTGATTGTTCTTAATTGTCCTGTACAGATGCAGGACTTGCTGTGTTATTTAGTCAGGATCACTCCAGAGACGAGTCTCGCATTTGTGAGCTCAAATGCAAGATCAAATTCAAAGATCAGATATCACTTATTATACTGCTTAGAAAGGAAAACAGAACTGTGAAGTCTCAGACAAATTAGCATACTTGATACTGAAGGTTGAGCCTTGCTTTGAGTATATTGGGTAGCTCCAGAGATTGAGGATGGAGAGGATTGCAGATCTAATCCAACCTTTTATCACAGGCTGAAGTTTTTTTAACTATTTCTTTTTATTGCCAGAGTACTAATTATAAAGTAAAAAAGAAAATCCTACGGTAGTAGGTCATATTGCACAACTTGGAAAGTTGCCCTCTAATTTAATTAGTCTCTTTAAGACTTAAACATGTTTCTAGTCTGAATTTAATTTATTTCTGTTCATTACATCTTGTGAGATATCTATCCAAATATGTCTGTGCGTATCTATTTAATATGCTGATGAATATCAGATCCCTACACTACTGTTATGGTCTGCAGTCCTCCTGACCCTTTTGAGTCTCTGATGTTTGTTCATTCATTCAGTGTTTTGATGGCTTTGCTGTCAGTGCAGTAGCTGTTACAGGAACTTGGGAGCAGAGCACTATTCTGGCAGTAAATGATGACCCATCCCTGGAAGTCTTCAAGGCCAGGCTGGATGGGGCTCTGAGCTCTTGTGACAGGTGTCCTTGCCCACGGCAGAGGGCTTGGAACTAGATGATCCCTTCCAACCAAGGCTATCCTATGATTCCTGCTCATCATTCCCCATGCATATATTTGTACTGGTCTTGTTGGGAATGGCGTCACAGTGGAAACTTGTACTCAGATAATGACCGTCCCTTCGAGGTAGTTTCAAGGATAGGTCTTTATTTTAGATAGGGCTTTGCTTTTGTTGATATTTAAAAAACCCTAATTTTTTCCTGTCCCAATAATCCCCAGATTGTATCAGAATATTAGTTATTCCCCGTTTTCTCTCTCCACACACTCCCCGCCTCCCCTCCCAGTAAGAATTATCTCTAACTGTTGTTTACTTCTAGGTTGCAGACAATGGTGAAATAGGGTGGGTCAAGGTACAGCCTCTGAAGGATGTTTGGTGTTTTCATATTGACACTTCTCTGAGAGTTTAAGAATGGGAGCTACTGAAAAAACCATGACAGGGTTTTTTTGGAGCATATTCCTTAACTAGGAGAATATGTATAATAGTCACGAAACAAATCATAAGAAAAAAAGTTTGCTTACCTGTAGTTTTTAATACATGTAAGATAGACCACATTAACTTTCATTATAGTCTAATTTCTTGACTAACCCAAAAACTTCGGACATTAACTGTGTTTGACCATTGCTACTAATTTATCAAATGGAAGTGAAAGGTTTAATTTCCTGTGATGCCATGGTACTAATCTTTGCTAGTCTGCTATATTATTAGTATTGCGTTTTTGTCAGTTTTATGTCAAAATCTAGAAAAGCTGACAATAACTTAAAATGGTAACTGTTTATAACCCTTGTCATCTTGTATCCAGACTGCAGGAGTTTCTTCCAGCTTAATGAATAGCAATATTCACATCTCGTGGACTATATGGTAACCAGTATTTTACAGAAGTTTAATACTTGTTCTGTGGAAAGCGTTTTATTGGGGCAGTATAAATTTTCTGGCCAGACTTCTTGTTCTGCACTTACTGAACATTTTCAAATTTTGTGGATTTGTGTTTTTATTGACAGTTCTATCATTCTCCCTTTCTAATCTTGACAACTTTTGCTAATTTTTTATAGCTAGGATGGTGCCTGCCTTTCTAGGGGTAGGGAGGTATTGTATCCTTTTGCTAGCATTTTGTTTTTTCATGTTTTTCTAATTTGTCATGGTCATTGCTAATGCTTCACTTGCCATTCTTACAAGATTTTTTTTTACAGTTGTTTTGTTATGGTTCCCTTTGTAAATGGTGCAGTTTTTCACCACTCTGGCCTTTTTCTCAGTGGTAAAATTGTGGCTTCTTGGGCATCTGGTGAAACACTTCAACTAGTTTTCAACTATTTACAATTTTTGTTCTAGATATCTTCATCTGATTTGGGCAGTAATTGATTTTAAATTTAAAAATTTATTTGGAGACAGGCCCTCTTAATGCATAAGAGATAAATGTCTGGTTTGACCCATATTTGTGTTGATTCAGTTTGGTTTTACTTGTTAAGCAAAGGCTTTATTTCTCTCAGATTTCACAGAAGATTAGTCTTTCAACAGGGCTTGTTTCACTGTGTTTGCTGTTTGCTTAGGAAAGTAATGAGACTTCATGAATGTGGAAGAAAAATGACAGAATTAAGGAAGAAGATGTTTGTTGGCTGTTTGCTTGAAAACGGAACGATATTGCCATTGGTACTGACATGTTTAGATAGGAGCAACCTCAGTAATTGATATTTCAGCATGCACACTGTCCTCTGTGGCTTTTCAAAGACACTATGAGATAAAGATTTGACTTTCATGGTACCCTTGTAGTTGAGGGAAACACTGGGGTATATTACAAATGAGGCTGTGGAGCAAAGCAGAAAGCTTTTTCGGAAGTCCAAGGGAGTCTGGCTGAATTGAAGCCTTGGGCCTGTCACGCCCAGTACGTGGTGTAACATTAGACTATAATCTGTCATGCAGTTTTGAAATCTAGTAATTGCTTCCTACATTTGTAGGATGCCCTGAGGTATGTAGAAATGTTTCCTTGATTCTCTCTATAAGGGAGGAGGTGCCAAAAGTGGAGGGTAGTGGGAATGCTGTGGTCAGAGCTTAGAAAGCTACTCAAGGTCAGAAGATGACTCAAAAAGGAGGGAGTACAGTAGCAAGAGAGGGAGGACATCAGAGCATACTCTGAGAACACTTGCTGCCTCTGAAGGATGTGATTTTTGTGATTGAGTTTAAACTGGTCTCAAGCCATGGTGGAACCCAGACACAGCTCCTCACCCTTCTGGAATGAGCTCTTGGAATTGTGTGGCCAGTAGGTGACTTGGGGTGGTACTTTATTGGTGAGTCTGTGACCTGATCTGACACCTTTACTGTGCTGTTGTGAGAATTGGTGAGAGGTAATGGAGAATGTGCAGCCGGGACTAGGAGTGTGATCACCTGCCTGATCACAGGTCACTTTTAGCTTATCTTAATCCAACCACTGATGGTGATTTAGGTGCTTCCAGCTGTACTCATATGCCAGTGATGCTTGTCTGGTCCCAGGATGAGCCAGTTTGGGGCAGTAAATCAGTAGAAAATGCATCCAGTAAAAAAACCACTGTGAATAACTTTGTGCCAGTTCACTAAGCCTGCTCATGGAAGGTCAAGTGCACTAAAGCACTGACAGAAGGTAGATGGTGAGCTGACAGTGCTGGTTTGGAAAGTGAGGAGTTGGAGAGAATGGGACCCCATTGCAGTGTTAGACCATGGATTCAGTGAATTGTCTCATTTGCTGCAGGAGATTGTCTATTAGTGTGACTAGAAAAACCTTTCATGCACTTCCTAGTGTTAACTGGTGGGTTAACCAGCCCATGTTTACTATAAGTGGGAATGGGAGTTTGCTCTGCTGGCTGTTGATGTGAGGCTCCATAGGCCATAAAAAATTGAGAAGGGAATGGTGAATTGAAATTTTTTGTAAGGATTGAGCACAACTTGTACTAATTTTTTTCTCTGTAGCTGCCAAGGAGAAAAGAGCATCTATAGCTAGGCTGACTGCTTGTTCTGTCGTGTGCACTTGCTGGTGATCTAATTCTTGATGAATGGAAAAAACGTTTACCTTTGAAAAAGACTTTTAAGATTATCCTTTTCTGTGAATTTGAAAAAGAGGACTGTTTTTTCTCCAAGTAGCTGAGTATCAGTGTTGAGCTAGACACATACTTGGGTGCATTTTTGAAGTTTAGCACTTTAAAAGAGAGAAATATATAAAAGGTTTTACATTAATCTCATGACTGACTCTTAATGCTAGGTCTTTCAGGGATTTTTTTTTTTCATGGTTGATGGCTCTTAAGCTTGTGTATTATGAGACCTAGACCTGTGTAAATTGCTTGGAACAAGAATAGTTTAATTTTTGCCAAAATCCTGAGATTTTTGGCTAAGAGCATAATGCAACACTCCTTGAAAAGAAAGCCAAAAAGATAAATGTACATGTTAATGTAAGTTGCTGACTATACAAAAGCTTTATAGTGAGCTTTACACCGTAGCATTTTAAGCTTTCAATTTTTTTAACCTTTGCAAATGCCAATAAATGTAGCTCTTTTAAATAACACTTGCTTTTGAGGTTGTGTGCAAATACAAAGCCTCTTGTAAAGCCTTTCTGTGAAGCTATGGCTCCCTAAAGTATAACGCTGTTCAATTTAGAAGCATCTTCAAGGAAATTACTAGAAAACAGTTGCCTGGTTGTGGGTGCTTGTTTTGAAGAAACCAAACTTATTATCAGCTGTGCTTTAAATCACATGATCTCTGACCTCTGTGTGGAGTGGTTGGATTAAGGCCTCTAGTTGAGCTTTGCTAACTTGTTATGTAAAAAATTAGATCTCTGTTGGAGAGTATGCAGGATTATGCTCTCTGTGTGATGCCTGACTTGCATGTGGGTGGAAATCTGTAGCAGCAAAAGGGTTGCTTTATGGTGTTTGAGGTGAGGCTTTTCTCAATCTATTTCACCACTTTTTAAAGAAAGCATTGTCAACTTAAACTATAGATTGATTAAAAAAAGATTATTAGGCACAGATTCCATTGTGTATGTATTCTATAATTAGCTTCTCTAGGGATTTTCATAAATGCATCTTTTCTTTTAGTGTGTCAGGAAACTGTGCAATTAGACCAAAATTACAGGAGGTAAACTGAACAGACTTCATAAAATGCAGTAAAATGTAGAAAGTAATGGAAAACAGTAACAGAAATACCATTGAATGGAGCTTGTTTTATTGGATCATACTCATTTGGTGTGATTTAGTGCTGTAATGGGGGCAGGGAAAATCTTAATGTTAATGGTTAAGGATCAAGTAAGGCAAGTTTGATGGTATATATTTGCAAGCCAAACACTGAACTTTTTTTTAAATGCATAATTTGATCAGTTGATAAAAAAGTGGTATGACTTTTTTTCTTAAATGGAGAATGTAGTCTGGTTTGGGTGGAAATTTTCTGGCATGGGTTATCTAAACTGAAGGTGTATGTGAATCATCCCAGTCCAGACAATCTAACAGCTCATAGCTGCTGAACACTCTGGCTCCTCAAAGTTACAAACCTACATAGCTGTAGAGAATTCTTAGCTTTCTGTTCTAGGTGTTTGTGTGAATATGAGAAGGATCAGACTGTGCCCAATTGATGACAGTCAACAGTTAGATTAGCTGTTGCAACAGTACGTGTTGGGAGAAACTGGTTTCTAGAGAAGAAAAATCTTCTTATGCCTGTAAAGAATTAATTATGATTCTCTCTAAAACTAAGACATTTTAGCCTCTGTTCCTCTGACTTGGTTTCTTGCAGAGTTAGCTGAAGGGGTAGGAGAAGGAAAATTACTATAAACTTAAGAAGAGGATCTTCCATTAAAAATATTAAAATACTAGCAGTATCTCTTTTTTCTTGTTGTGTTTGATAGATTTGCTTGTATTTATTTTGTGAGCATTTTTCTATTAATCTTGGTTCATGAGTGACTAATTTTTGTGAATATAAATGAATGTGGGTGTTTATAATATGCAAACAACTATGTATAAATTTGCCTGTATTGATTCTTGCACCTTTTTAAAAGTAGGAGGAAAACTGGGAGAGTAAATAAAAAAGCGCTATATTGCAGTAAATGAAGAAAAGGAAAATTGAACATCCAAATATGGGGGAAGGAATTCTTTAATACTATGTAATGTAACACTCATACATGAGGATTATTATTTAGCTTCCCTGAAACAGTTGCAGTCACTTCCAATTTTATTATGATTATCTAACTGCAGCCAGATATGAAAATAGTGGAGCCATCAATGAAAAAAGATTTTTTTTTTCTATTACGAAACAGAGGCAATGGTGTGCAATATTTTATGGAAGGTAATACTTCTATTTTGAAGTTTTTATGTAAAAACTTGTTAGTATTTTCTCTTTAAGTCTCAATGGTCTTGGTCACCATTCAGAATTTGAATGTCTGATTTTGATCATGGTATCGCTTCCTTGCAGCAACATTGCATAGTGTTAAAGGAAAAGCAGTCCCAGCCATCTGCTAATGCCTACCAGAGCCATGTGTGGCAGCTGCAAGCAGCAGTTCTTTCCTCCCTTCCTTATGTCCAAGCAGGCATATTGACCTATTCATATCCTCCTGCTATGTACAATTGTGAATTATGAAATTGCTGCCTCAGAATAATTCACTCTTGGTTATCTTATTCTTTCATGCATATCTTCTTTTTTTTTTTTTTTTCTTAAATACTATTCTCATAAACCATCTTAAGCTTGTTTCACTTAGGCTTTTTTTATTGGAAAAGATTAAACGCTTTGAGTACTGAGGGGAAATGAGCATAACTTTACTTTGCATTTGGTTATGAGGAGGACTGATTGGAAATGCCAATATTAGCAGAGCTTCCAAGAATAAAGGCTTTTCCCCTCTCCTCTCTCTTGCACTTCATGCTTTTTCCTTTGGAGTTATATTTCATATTTTGCATTATCTTCTCTTTCTCCATCTTACTGGTCCTGTTTTCCAGAGGAGGTTTTGCTTTTTCTGTGTTGTTTCTTTTTTTACCAAAACATGCCTTTTTTTGTTATTTTTAAAGCATTATTCTCTTTTGTGGGTTTTTTCCCCCCCTATACTGCATTACTTGTGCATCTGTGCAAGCAGTCTGCACATTTTGTGACTAATGAGTAATGTCAAAATAGTCACAGATGCATGTGAGTGATTAGGGTCTTGTCAAAGGATGGTCACTG
Organism: Hylia prasina; assembly: GCA_013397195.1. Classification (NCBI taxonomy): domain Eukaryota; kingdom Metazoa; phylum Chordata; class Aves; order Passeriformes; family Sylviidae; genus Hylia; species Hylia prasina. The sequence continues at coordinate 101,626 of VYXD01008480.1, forward strand.
AAGTGGGAAGCTTGTCTAGAAGTGATCCTTGGTAGAAATGAAGGAACCAAGTATCATTCTTACAGGTGAGCAAAATTGTCTTTCTTGCAACCTTCCGTACCAGCCAACTCTAGTACATTCTAAACATAATAATTTTCTTCAACCTGTCAGCCCAACTTCTTGGTTATTTAAAAGCTGAAGTGTGTTGTCCATGCTTAGTTAGTCAAATTAACAATTAGCAGGTGCAGGAATGTTCCTGATACCTTCTGTTGGCTTGCTTTCCCTCTCTCAGTGGCTCTGGAGCCTGTGTTTTCACAGGAGAAACAGATTCAGCTCACTGTCCTGCTAAAAAATGGAGTTTTTTCTGTTTCTTGTTGATCTCTGCCCCTTTCCTGTAATGAGAGGAGTGGGGGTGGTGTGACCACAGCTCTAAGTACCAAAGCTGCCTTGAGTTAGGCAGCAGGACCATGGAACCAGGAGCATTGTGGGGAAGAGTGGCCAGAGGAATGCCCTTTCTCTTTTAGCAAAGGTAACAATTTTGGCTCAAGTCCTCCTTGAAAATGGCTCCCTGAAACAGGATGAAACAACTAGAAATCTAGTGTTAGCTACTTGCCTATTTTAAATCTGTGACATCAGGCCTCTGCTCTATTACATTCTTACTGGTTTTCCTGACTCAGCTGGGGAAGAGCCATTGTCTCTAAAGATCAAAATAGTAAAAAACAAATGCACTTGAGTTTCAATTAGCTTTTAATTGGCTGTTAAGGTTTTTTTAACAGCTGATCATCATTAAAAAACTAAATTTTCCCGGAATAAATATTTTCATCAAAAAAAGGAAAATATTTTAACACTTGGGAAGTGTTGTTGAAGCCATTTGTGAATGCAGTTTATACTCTAGGCTCAAAATGTTATGTTGCTACTTTATTATCAATCTGTCATATCATATGTTTTAAAAAAAATCATAGTCATTTCAAGAATTTAAACTGTATTCCTAAAATTTGTGCAAGGGTGTATGAATTTAGGGGACGTTCATTCTTTTAAGTGGGAACTTAAAAGCCTATACTCATCATGTTTCACTTCTTTATGCTTATTTCTGTTCCTTTAATAGTGGGAGGCAGGTAATCTATATCACTGTAGAATTTAAAAGTTGAGCTTTCTCTTCTGTCCAGCAAGTTGGAGGAAGTAATTTCTATTTTGTGTGTTACTGTTTTTTGTTAACTCTGAAAAGAGATACTGTGTAAATGTCCTACCTGTGATTTCTTTCTAGTTCAGCTGCCCAAGCAAAATGACGTAGGCTGAGCGCATTCCTCCCAATTCTCCCGGTGCAGCTGGTGCTGCTGGGTGGGGCTGAGCCGGCTGTGCACTGCCGAGCACAGGGAGCTTTGTTCAGGCAGCCCGCTGGCCAGTTAGAGAGTGCCTGGCTGTGTCACGGCACTATCTGATGGTTGTGCCTGCTGAAACCATTGTCCGGGGTAGCAGTGCAAAAGAGATTGTGTTTAATATCGAGGTTTTTAAATAGTAGTCTTTTAAATTGCTACGCTAAATGTTTAGCAATGGGAAATGTGCCCCCTTGAGCAGATACCTTGTCTGCAGTCACTCATTGCAGGTCTTCTAAAGGTCGCCTACTTCGAGCTGTCAGTTGTTTTCTTGTTGTTGGTAACTTGCCCAGTTAGTGGTGTAAACCTCTATTGCATTCTCTTAGTATTGGTCTTTGCTTTTTTCTTTCTAAATAATTCTTTCTAGAATAATTAAGAAAAACTACTCTTCTGCATTTATATTCAGGCACCCTAGCCCTGCACAGGAATTTCAGAACCCTGAAACAATTATTTTTAGTTCGTAGCTGCTACCTTCTTTCTTTCATTTTTGCCTTGTCAGCCAAGCATAGTGTATAACAGCATTATTTGCACTGACTTGGTCCAAATCACCTATCACCAGGTGAATCAGGTATTACTGTGACGCACAAAATCCAGGTTTTCTTTTCTCCTGATTCCTGATAGCTTTTTGACTTAGGAACCCAGAGGTTACTCCGTAGATCGGAGTCATAAACTAGGCACTCAAAATGCCAGCTAAGAGTTAACCCCATAGAATGGCCCTTGAAGTAGCATGCTACTGTCAAGTTGCATAGATAATAGTAAGTGATAAATTTTGAGTCTAAGATTGGGAATCTGTGTCCAGGCTGCACAGAATTGACTATATTGGCTGAAAAGTCAGATTTTATATGCTTTGCTGTGATTTGCTGTTAAAGATTTACTTCCAAAATGAGCGGTGTCTGCATATTCTTCTCAGGCACATATAAAGTCATCCTTTTTTCTACAGTTTACACTGTGGTATAGGAGACTCCATGGTATGATTTTAGAGGCTGTGATGTTCATAAAGCTTTGAGGATTTTTAGGAATTGTTTCAACTATTTCTAAACGTAAAATATGAACACAACTCTCTCAATAAATTATGAAACATAGGTTTCATTTTAAGTTTGTATTTGCGGTGAGTCTTTATATTAAACAAATGGATTATAGCTGCTCATGTTTGCACTGGGGGGAAAAAAGGGAGAACTGTTTTTTGCTTACTCATGTGTCATGCTTCACCTGCAATCACCTCAAATGTTTTTTTCACTTGAGCTATTATGCATTAATGTATATTGAAACCTTTGAATTCTATTAAAAAGAGTAGTTCAGAGATACTACCAGTACAAAAGGAATACATATTTTTAAAAGTTAAGGGTACTGTCATTAGCTTTAAGTTACTAGAAAACTAGTATAACAGGAGCTAATATCACCTCTCACGTTTTTGAATTTACATATTATTAATTAATACATGAAGTTGTAGTGCCATTAACCTTTTTGTGAAAACATTAGAATCATAAGTGATTTCACGATCACTATAGGCTGACATAAACGTACTGTACTGCTTGGGAATGCTCTCCTGACTGCTAGTGTAGGCTCAAGGGCAGCATAAACTGGGTTTGCATGCTTGAAGTGGTCAGGAAAATGGAGGTTAGTAAAAATGTCTGGTACATGAATATGTGACTGAAAAACAGCCTGAGTTTCTCAGTTTGCTTTTAATAAATGTTAGATGAGCGACTTTTCCCCTTTCCAGTAGCTGTGGGAGGCTAAAATAATACGTCAAACTACAGTCTCCTCATCAAAATGCTCCAGGACAGTGAATGTTTTTTCGTTCAGATCTACTTACTCTTTTAGCATTTCAGGGTCTGAGCACTACAAGTGGATGCGCTGCTGCAGTTGAGTGGTGTAATAACGGGTTAACAGACGTGGTATGAAGCCTGCTTTCTTCCTAACATGATGGAAAAGAAAAAAATCATGTGGGACAAAATAATAAATATAGCCTTCTCTTTTATTTTACTTTCTCTTTTAAATTGTAATGATCTCTGGTATCTTTTCCAGCATCTTTTATTCCAGATAACATTCTGGCTTATCTAGTAGCTGGGGAAAAAGGGTTTGGTTAAGCTGTTGCCTTTTTCAGATACAAAGCAAAACTGTGTTTCTGAATTGTAAGAGGATTGCTTGTAACATACTATTTGGATGACAGCAGATGCCCTGTTACATTTTTAGGTTGTCTCTCCTGTAGAGATGGCAACAGAGCAGCCTTCCTGCTGGGCTGGCAATGCTTGATTGCTTCATCTAGGTAATTTTTCAGGCTAGGGAAGAAAAATTAAATGCTTCAGAATAAAATAGTGATTAAAAAAAAATATATATATATATATAATCTGCTGATCACCTAAGTACAGTGTGAAATTGAAAAATTTGGTCTTTTGAAGAAAAGTCATGCATAAGTCTGTTTTGAAAATGCAGACGCTGCACTAGTCATCAGTGTTAACTGTGTTCTGGTTTTAGAGCTCTAAATGCTTCAATTTCTTGGAAGATTTTTTTAGTACAAAAATGTTCATAATTTTTCTAAATATATAAATAACTATGTTAATTCAGTGCAAAAAAAATGTATTTAATGCATTAGAAATTCTTACTTGGATTTGTTTTCTTCCTGTCTGGAATGGGTATATTGTATGTAATGAATATAAACATGCTCAACTGAAGTTACTCAGTTTTTAAATAAATATTGAGAGTTTTCAGATTTACAACTAGACTAATTGCTTGATAGTTTTCTCTTGTTATAACTGATATCCAAAGTTTTTAGACATCTGCCTAAGTGGTAATTCAGCATATTGAAATCTAGAAATACTTAAAATGTGGGTTTCAGATTTAATTTTTCTTTTAGCATCTTTAAAAGAGATAATGTATGTAGTAATTTTAGAATACAAATAGTTATTTTAAGATAGCTGCCAGGATGAGTAACACTGAGGGTTAGAGAGCAGTTCACTTAAACTCCCATCCATTCAATGGGGAGCAGGTAAATGCCCCAGGAAGCAAGAAAACACTTTGGCTCACTAGTCACAACTGGGCACAGTAAGAAGTTATTTCTCATTGTTCCCAACATCTCCTTTTGCAGAAATTACTGCCCAGCTGAGAGAACATGAGAAATAGGAAGGCCTGCTCCTGGCGGCAATTGGAACTCTCCCTAGCTGTAATATGTCTCTTAGCTGAGCTAACAGGGCAACATACACCTTTAGGGAGAGGTTGTAGTGGAGATTTGTGACTATGAATCCTTGTTAAGGTTAGGTACAGTACATGATTATTGTCTTGATTCATTTATCTTTATTTTAAAAAAAATTAAAAATCTATATAGTATAATGAACAAGTTGATCGCTCATTTCAGTAGCTAAGTGGAAGTTGGAACTGTTTTAATTAAACACCTTTCATAAGGTGTTTAAAAGCTTTTTCAAGTTTAGATTAAAGATAATAATTCTCATGGAAGTATATGGTGGGGAAAACTGAAAGTAAGCAATACATCTTAATGAAATCAACTGAAATGCATTTTTAGAACTTGCAGGGAGCTTGCCCCTTTTTTTTTTTTGCTTTTTCACCCATGTTGCAGTTTTCATGCTTTTTATGTAGCTATACTGAATTGCATGACTGATGCACACAAGCAATCAGCCATAGCATCTGCAACAGATAGAAAATTGTCCAGGAGATGTATAAAATTAATTGTTCAATTTCAGCTTTCTGAGCTTTTGTGTGTTTGTAAAGAAAAATGGTGTGTTGCTGCCACAGTGATGTGTTAATACAGTGTTTGAATATAGATTCCACCAAGGGAAGCACTGAGCCTGGAAGTGTTGTCCTTCTTCAACGGAATTAAGTCAGGGAGCTGTATCTGCTGAAGAACACGTCATGGTCATGCCATTTACTTTTGAGACCCACAGCTTAAATACCCACAGATAATCTCTGCTATTTGAAATGCAACATTTATTTGCAGTAACAGAGTGAGACTTGGTCAGTTTATGGCAAATTGCTTTTCTACCTATGTTATGTTGCCTTTATAAAAGTTAAGTAAAGCAAACCAAAAAAATAAAAACCCAAACCCAATACTACCTGAAGAAATTTGTTCTTAGTTTTTGTTAGCCTCTGTAAAAATACTAGTAGGAAAAAATGTAGGATTTGGCAGAACCCTGTGATTGCAAATAGTGTTTTCTTTAAAGTGCTCGAAAAATATACTGGGGAATATGGTGGCCTGCTTTCCAAAATGTGGAAATGTACTACTGTTATATTTAGGTGGCTTTGTAGTACGTTGAACTGTGTACTGGTTTTAGTTTTGCTTATAAAATTAGGGTTTTTTTCTCAGAAACTTGCAGATTTGGGTGTCTTAAAAGCAAGTTTGTCTTTTTTAGGAAATAAAACCTCAAAGCCATTACAACCATGGATACAGTGAATCTCTTGGACGGAAAAGCCACATTGATGATTACAGCACTTGGGACATTGTCAAAGCCACACAGTAAGTTTATTTTTGAATGTTAGATTTCTCTGTGTTTGTATCAGCAGCAGTTAAACAGGTTAGACACTTGTCTGAAGTGGAAGATAAATTTTCAGTCCAACAGTGGAAGATTTCAGAAATAACCTCTACAGAATTACTGTTATGATAAATTTATGATGATTGTATAAAAAAAATATGGGGGGAACTGTGGTAAGTTGTAAATATAAGTGGTTGCGGGACAGATTTTTGGAAGAGAGAATGGTACTGATGTTTGTTTTCCATAGGTGATGAGAGATAAGCAGACAACATTTATATACAAACATAAAGGTTTGATCAATTTATAGGTTAGAAAGAATGTATCTCTAACTTCCATTATCTCTGATTCTGCAGTCTCAGTCCTACTATAAAATTGAGTTTAGTACTGAAGAAGGACTGCAGGGGCAAATGGAATCCAGATTTAATTGCTCTCTTTATAGAGATGTATTATAAAATTTGTTTGTTCCACAGTCCTGCAGCAGACACTAATTTACAAGACTTTCCAGAAAGTTGTCACAACACTATTTTTTAGTTTGCTACTATTAGCCATTCAGAAACAATAACCATCATCACTTTTTTCAATGAGCTGAGATAGTTCTGTAAGATTTTAATTTTTATTATTGTATTGTTAATTTGAATGCTTAAACCATTATGAATTTTGCAGAGCTATTTCCTTTTTCTTCTTAAGAGAAGACTTTTCTTGCATTTTATTTCTTAAAAAACCCTGCCTGAACTGAAAGCAGCTTTGCATGTGACACAGGCCCAGTTTAGGCATAGGAAAAATGTACTTTCCTTCACTTTTTGTTTTGAGCTGTAAGGAGTTTAGCTTCCTGAAACAGATGTCCGACTCTGCTATTGTTGCTCTAAATACTTTTAATAGTAGCACTGCAACCTATAATACTCACATTAGGGTATTTTTAGGAATTAAAATATTGGCACGATATCAAACTAGCTGCTTCTTATAAAAGTATGGAAGTGTGTTTGACAGCAGAAGTGGTTTTACAAGTTACCTGCTTCTGTTCTTGTATGATCATTGCATGTTTGAAAACCTGAAATATATTTGTCCCTCTTAACCATCAGATTCAGGCTGATCTGTGCTTTCAGCTGAGTTGTTACACTTCTTTTCTGGTCTCCTTATACAAGAACCAACAGCTATGAGTTGACGTGTCACCACAAGGACTGCAGTTTCATATTGTAGCTCTAATGGTTATTACTGCAGGGAAGGGGGACTGTCAACATGATCAGATTGGGTATCCAGGCAGCACTTCCTTGACTCGAAGGAGAATTCACAGAATCACAGAATAAACTAGGTTGGAAAAGACCTTTGAGATCATAAAGTCCAACCTGTGACCCAACATTACCTTATCAGCTAAACCATGGCACTGGATGCCTCATCAAGTCTTCTTTAAAGACCTCCAGGGATGGTGACTCAACCACCTCCCTGTGCAGCCCATTCCAATGCTGAACTGCTCTTTCTGTGAAGAATTTTTTTCCAGTATGTTGCCTGAAATTCACCTGGCATTGCTTGAGGCTGTGGCCTCTTGGACACACCTTTATTTAAGCATTTACTAGGTCTTGAAGGCCATGTTATAAAAGATGTCTGTCATAAAAAGAAATATCTCTGAAATTTAAGGTAGAAAATAACTCACTAAATATCATAAGACTTGCAGTAAAATAAGTAATGCTGCTGCTATATTAATTCAGTGTTCTTGAAAAGATACTTTTTTTACTAAAATGATTTAGCTATTTGCATTTGTAGAAGCATAACCTATCACATCCATGTAGAAAAATAGGTGATCTTATCCTGTACCCTTTGTCCTCAAATATTAATATTCACTGAGATTAAAGTATCTGCTGATTTTTCCTTACTTTTTAGTTCAGTGCTAATGTAAGAAAGATGCCACAATTTTTTTTTTAAAAGGGCCACTCATCAGTCTCCTAGAACTCTTCCCCCAAGCAGATCAGCTAAGTTGAAGCAAGATGTAGCAAAATATAATAAGAATTATTTTTAGTCCCTTGGTTTGGGTGGGGTTTTTTTTAACCAAGTCCAGTTTCTCCTGGAAAAAATAATTAACTATGTTATTGTTCCACATAGATGAAAATTGAGAGCACAGTTCCTTAAACCTTAAAGATGATGATGAGAAAAATGGGATGAAAACATTTAAAATTCATCTATATTTCCTATATGCTGTTTAAGTTTAGAATTCTATTTTGACATGTTTTTATTGGCACTAGATTACATAGAAATAAAACAATGTTAGTAAAATACTGTGCTCAATTTTATTTTTCAACAAGGAAAAATAGGAGCTGGCAAATTCCTCACATTGTTCCTTAAGTATTTGTATGTTGCTTTGTATCTTACTGGACTGTTTCAGTGCTTTATCTTCTTAATCTGTAGATTAGACACTAATTAAATTAGCGTGCTCATACGGTACAAGCTACAAATATAATAACTTCTTATAATCACATTAAGATTTTGTATAGAAAACAGTGGTTCAGCTCACTGAAAAGATTTTATTGTTGTTTGTATTTTTTATCCATTATGCTCCTCATAAATTCTCACAAAGACTTGAAGCCCTAGGCATATTTTGTACCAAAAATATCAGTTTCTGTTTTTCATTTTCCAGAAACTTTTGCTGGAGTAAAAGTAATTGTATTTGGTTTTAGTACCTATTCATACAAAGAACACTTTTCACTGACTTTGTTGTAAACATGTCCAGGAGCATCTAGGTAGCTTTAGAAGTTGCGCTGTCTTGGACCTTCATGTTGCAGTTGTTAGAATGTGTGTGTAATTTTTTGCCATCTTATGTCTGGTTATAGCAAAATTTGCTTCATAGAAAGTCTCCACTGTGTTTCTAAAGCAGAAGCAGACCTGTGTTTGTAAAACTATTTTTAGAGTAATAGTAAAAAATTCATCCATGCTTTGCCTTGGTTTTGTTCTCTGTGATATTCAGAGTTCTCATTGGAGCTCCAGGGATAGAATGGAGTCTCATATAAAAAAAAAAACAAAACAACAAAACCATCACAAGTGATTTAAAAGTGAAATTTAATGGTGATATGTTAGTTACATTTATTTCTGTTGTCTGGCAGGAGTAGCCCTCTGTCATCCAAGGCAGCAGTCATAACTTTTAATATAATGTCTTGGGAAGCCTTCTGTCTTAACTTGACAAAGTTGCTGCTATTGTTTTGTTTTAAATCTTCTAAGCTGAGAAAATGAGAAGTAGCTAAAGTTCTCAGGTAGAGAAGCATGTGATGGGCTCTCACTAGGAGAACAAAATCTGACACACATAATTTGTTGCATTGTGGTGTTCTGTTCTGTTGAGAGTGAATAGACACTTTTGGCTTGTAGGGAGTCTGACTAAATTCCAGCTTTGTTGAAAGTAAGTTAAATGACCATTATGAACATGGGTATTAAACATTAATTGTATTAATAAGTGCTTTTGTGACATTTGGAAGATGGATATCTTGTGCTCCAGTGTTACGATTTCATTATCACAAGACTAACTTTTCTGTTAAGTTTTATTCAATGAGATTGTTCAAAATGAAGTTGCATGCATTGTGAAATAGTGCAGTGTAAAATATTAATTATGTTGAACCTCACCAAAGAAAAAAATTGTTAGATACATGCTTTTTTCATGACTATTTCTCATCAGTCGTAGGTAACTGATGAAAAAGGTATATATGGAATAATTAAAATTGGTAAAGGTTCACCAAAGAAACAGTTACTCCTGGCTCTTTTGAGCTACTCACAGGACAGAATGGACAGACTGTGACACAGGTACAAATCCATTATTCCTGATTGTTTGTTCCCATAGGGTTGATTATATTGCTGAAAGTGAAATGTACCTGACTTAGTTCCTGTGGAAGGGTGGGAGTTCTTTAACCACATCAGTAATATGGCGTCAACTGTCTAGACAATTTAGGGCTTTGGAACAGTGTTTAAGAGCTGAATTCCTTTTCTTTCCACAATGCTGCTAATGGTCTATTAAGCAGCTCTTGAGTTAAACCTTTTCTATGGAAAACAAAACTGTCCTACTGTTAACACAAAAACCTTGAGAATGTGTTAAAGGCTTTGTTAGTATTTACCACCATTATTCATGGGAATGATATTTCCAAAGAGAAAAAAAGATATTTTTTTCTCTTAATTGCATTTCCAGTTCAAACAGCTTTGATTTGAGTTACAGTGATAACAAGATGAGGGAGTGAGCTCCTGGTTTACCTACTCTTTGTTGGCATGGTGATGTGCTCACTGTAGAGCGATTCCGTCCTATTATTGTGACCAAATTTAATGTTAATCATGCTGCAAAGCTGCAGTGTCTATTTTCAGGAGAAGAGTCTATGTGTTTCTAGATAAAAGAATAGAAAACAGATTACGTATTTAAAATGCAGAAGGCAGTAGGATACTGTTTTTTAAAGTATTAAGGTCAGAATATCTTCAACCTGTGACATAAAATGCCACAGGTTAGTTACTGAAATGGCTTAGAGACTGGTAGCAAAATGAGCTTGCACAATGGTATTTTTGTCCCAGACTAGTTCCATTTCTTTCAGAACAGGACAAACTCAATATGCTTTATTATGCTCCATATTGATGTTTACAGCATCACCCTCTAGAATTCATGCAGATGCTGAAAATTTGTTAGATTAATGTATCAATCTCCTGTGAGGATTTCAATCTTACTCTCCATTACTCTTGAAGGGCATAGAGCCCTTTACAACATTACAAGCGTGATTATGCTGGGTGTCTGAAATAGGTGCCTTTGTAATTTTCTAACCTAACAGCACCTTTGGAGAAGGCAAGGTGAAATCAGCTGCAGCAAATTGATGGAACAAGACTATAGGTTGTATGTGAGAGAAGAATCCTGCATTTCTGAGATAGAGCTGAAGAAACCATGGCTGCAGCAGACTGTGTTTTATTTAATTGTAGAGAGCCTGCTGTTTCCAGGAAGAGGAGCAAATTGTTGTAAATTCCTAATGTTTTTACCAGGCAGATTCTGTCTGTCAAGATCCTTGAGTCCTCTTCTGACAATTTAATACATTGATGATTCCTAAAATTTTACATTGTGTGCTGCATCTGGTAAACAGTTACAATTGAGTTCAAAACACCATAAGTAAATTGCTAGGAACAGACAAACTGAGGGTGATTTAAATTAAAAAATTGCTGCATACCTCATTCTGAGTATCACTTTTGCAAAGACCCTTGTTTTCCTGTCAAGGTTATTCTGATGTATTGCAGAGCTTTATGCTCTGTTTTGTGGCCAAGTAGTACCATGTACTGTGACTTGCAGATTGCCTTCTAGTGGGAAGAATGGGAAGTCTACGATGCTAAGCCCAAAAGAAGGAATCTATTCCTTCTTGTATCTGAAGCCATGACAGCAATCTTTGTCCAGGGCCTCACCACAGTATACAGGTGAATTCTAGAAGGAGGTACTTGTAAACATCAGGTTTTTTATGTAAACATAATTGCAGCATTCTAACAAGTAGGGCAACAGCATTCTGCCTGAACAGGCTGCAGGGTCACTTGTGACAGCTTTCCTTTGTTTTCCTACCTCTTAAGCCAAGTTCCTTCAGAAAGCAGCATCACATTCTCTGTAAGACTGGAGTTTTGGTTTTAATTAAATAACCTGACAAATAACCCCTCCAACCTCCTCCCCACAAAACCCCCCAAAGAATAATCACTCCTCTTCACCCTTTTCCCAAGACTGTCACGGTGCTTCTTGGTTATATTTATCTTGGCATCCTGGTCCAACAAAAACTTGGGTAGCAATCAAAGGTTACTTTCAAGGAGGTTCGTTTTGTGTTGTGTTGTCAACTTGATAGGACACTCATCTTAGAGCATATGTGCAATTTGCCATAGCTGGCCAATAGTGATGTAGTGGTTTAACTGCTGGGCAGCTGAGCCCTGTACAGCTGCTCTCTTGCTCCCCTCTGGTGGTATGGAGAAATTGACCAGAACGGCAAAGGTAAAGGAAGTTTAATAGATACAGCAAAAGCTGCACACACAAGTAAAGCAAAAAAAGGAATTCTTTCACTGCTTCCCATGGACAGGCAAAAGTTCAGCCATGTCCGCATAATGGTTACTTGGGAAGACAAGCCCCTTCACTCCTGATGTCCTTCTTTTGTCTCTCAGCTTTTATTGCTGGTCACACTGCCACACTGAGCACACTGCCATGAATATCTCTTTGGTCAGTTGGCATCAGCTCTCCCAGCTGTGTCCCTGCCCAGCTTCTTGTGTACCCCCAGTCTGGCAGGGCAGCATGAGGAGCAGCAAAGGTCTTGACCCTGTGTAAGCATTGCTCAGCAATAGCTAAAATATTAGTGTGTTAACGCTGTTTTGCTCACAAATACTAAACATAGCCTCTCAGGAACCACTCTGAAGAAGAGTGACTTAATCCCACCCAAAACAAATACATGTAAGAAAAATCCTAATCCATTGCATGAAAGATTTACATGATTCTCTTGCATTTTATAGGAAGTTAACATTATGTATCCTTATGTTCTTTGTACCCCTCCAATAACTTAGAATATTTTATTTAAAAAAATTTTACTTGTTGTTTTGTACTGCTTACTTAAGCAGGATAAGTCAGCTAAACTCACCTTTGGGCAATACATTTTTTTAAGCTGTTGGCTATTAAACCTGATAGCAGGGCTTAGGTGGATTATTTCTTATATTATGGTTTAAATTTGTAGTTTAAGTGAAGGCAGCAGGCTAGGAGTGTTATAACAGCTGACTGGAGTAGGACAGGTTGTCAACAAATGGTTGCATTGCCATTCTATATGAATCATTTTCCAGGCTGCTTTCAGACACTATAATATGGCAGTGTGATGCTGTACTGTAGGAAGATCAGAGTTTGCTGTCCTGGTTTCAGAAGTCCTTCTTTCCCTCATCTCTCCTCCTTTCTCTTGATTCCTTGTTCTTGCCTGACCTGCCTTTTGTAGTCCTAACCTGTTTCAGTGGCTCTTCCAGCTGACATGAGAAGTCAGGAATGGTATGTATGTGTTAAGCCATTTGTTCAGGCACTCATCAGGCCACACTACTGATCTAAAGTAGGACTTGGTAGATGGTGTGCTTCAAGGCTGGATTGACTTGGAACCTTACCAGTTTTCCTGGAAGTTATGTTTGTCTGAGTACATGTATCTTGTCCAGCTGGTTGCATATTTTTAAGTCATCGTAACCCAAACATCTTCTTTCCACCTGCCCCAACGTATGAAAAAAAAGCTTTGTGGTCAAAATTGTTCATGGCTGCTGTTTTTTTACTCAGTCGGAAGGACCACATTTTACCAGTGTGTTACCAGCTGGTATATACTGCATGCAGTAGTCTTTGTTCTGATCTCTTGTAATGTTTGAAAAGATAATAAGTATGACAACAATTTCCAGCCTTTTTCATAGTTTCTCATGCAGCTTTCCTAAGAAATTGAAAGCAACACAATGTAAGTGGGATGTTATGTCTAGTACTTTTTTAATAGTGTCCAGCTAATTTCTGTGCTTCAAATCTGTGACAGGCTTAGAAAGCATTCCTGAGTTTTGTCAGCTTGAGTCATTTGATCATTCATTATGGGAGCACCATGCAGATGGAAGTTCCATTCAAATACATGAAACAAAAAGTAAGAATGGTAACTAACCTAGGAAGATGGTCTCTGCATCAGTTATGCAAGCTGATCAAGTGGAACAGAAGAGCCCTTTCTAAGGCTGTCTCTTTTGCAGAAAGTAGAACGTAGAAGCAGTGTATGAAAAACGTAGTTAAGTCCCAACTTTGAGAGGCTGTTAAAATTCCGTTTTAGCTGAAGTCAGATATCACAAGGCATTGACCTTGATTTCAAGGCATTCCCACATTCTCCTCCTTGAGACTTAAGAAATCCCTGTCGGATGTACAAATGTCTGAAATGTAATCTTTACTTGCTTTCTGCATTGCATTTTTGACACTAAAAAATAGGTGTAAATACCAAGGCAGAAATTATTTAATGTTGGAGTTACTCCTACATTAAATACCTAAGTGGTGCTTCCTGATTTGTTGCAACTTTCAAATATATGCAGATTTTTCTTTCAAATGGCAGTACATCACATTTAATAGTTCTCTTTAATAAAAGAATACATTTCATATTAATGTACAGATTTTCAAAGTGCCCTAAAAACGAAAATGATATTAACTTGTATCAGAAAGATTGCTATTTGTTGTCTTGAAAAGAAGAATGGGAAATACTTGAGCTGCTAGTGTTTGTAATTGGCTTGATGATCTTATCACCTGAATTTTAGGAAGATAGTGTCAAATCAACAGACTAAGTTTTATTTGCTCTTCAAGACCTGGAAATGAAGGAGAACCAAAGTGGGAAAAACAAATGTGGTGGAGTCCCTGGGAAGTGAACTGTTACTTAAATTTAGTATACTGCTGGTAGATATTTTGCCTTGCACTGCAGTACAGTTTTCTGTGAACAAAAGTTTTCTGTAATATCTTGATTTGATTAATGTAACTTTTGCCAGTGGAAGCTTCTTGTTGCAAGACGTTTGTTATCATATAGAAAAGGAAAGTAAAGTTTCTTCTTCGTTTCTCTTCTGTTGAAGATTTTGTTCTGTGACCAAAAGTGCAGTGTTTGCTGAATGCATTTTAATCTAAGGTAAGCATTTTGACAAATGTCTTACTTTGTTCTTGAAGGTATGGAATATATGAACGATGTAGAGAGTTGGTGGAAGCTGGTTATGATGTTCGACAACCAGACAAAGAAAACGTAACACTTCTCCACTGGGCTGCAATCAACAACAGGATAGATCTGGTGAAGTATGTATTACACTTTAAATTAAACAAAAATTATGTCCTTAAAAATGTTGATCTCTTTTTTTTTAAGACAACTGAATGTCTTTAAATTTAATTTGTCTAATTTGTCCTTTTTTCCTTGACAGTATGTCAAAGCTCTTGTCCATTAATGCATCTCTATCATTGTGACATACAGCATTGCATTTCTTCCTGCTGTTTACTAGAGTGCATGTAACTACTGATGTGTCTAACTGTAGCTAAAGTTCCCTTCCCTTGATGCAGTTCTTGCACTTCAGATTCCTCTGTCTTATGGGATTTTGATTTATTTTTGGTTATATTACTTACCTTATTGTGTGCTCTCTCACTCTCTTTTACAAGGCACTAGTTAATTTTATTTTCTCAGAATTAAATTATTTAGTGTTTTTTCTTTTTGTTCAAGCCTATCACATCTTTCCCCAAGTGTTCTCAATTTCCCCATTATGTGCAGTGGATAATTTCATTAATATGTTTGCTATTAAGCTTGGTACTACAGAGATAAAGTTGTCTACTCTTGTGATTTTAGATCTCAGTGTCCTGCTTAGTGGGTGTTGACTATTTAAGTTCTTTTTGGTGAAGTAGCTTAACAGCTTGTCTGTGAGGAGTACAGGCTTGGAATTAGATTTCTCTTATTTTTAGTCTTTCTTCATCCTGTCTGTTGTGGACTTGAGATTCAGTGTAGATAACAGAGAAACCCATTGATAAGGAAAACTACAGAACCTTTTCATATTTCTGTAGAATCAAGTAGATGAGTGTCTACAACACCGTTCTGTTTTCATCATGACACTGATCTACTGGTATGTCTTCAACTCAGTCTTGTAAAAATGCAGAAGATGGCCTTACGTCTCTACAGTTACTTCCTACATTTCCCCATCCCATACTGAGCTTTCTCAAGACACGGATTTTCTTCTTTTCCTTCTTCTAATAACAGTGAGTGTATGACCTTTGATTCCTCAAACACTGCAGTGCAAGCTGAGGTAGTTTTCAAGTGCCTGCCAAAGACTTAGTGATCCTAATGTGGAGATCAGTGGGAGTATTTTCTTCTTAAGGCGACCTCTTATGAGATTTGCTTGCTTTGAGTTTAAGTAGTTTGCTTAAATAGGACTTGCATGCCTGGCATCTTCTTGTGGAAGCTTAGATGACTCACTCAGAGTGGGATTGCCCAGTTCTTTCTTCAGGGACCTTCTCACCTAGCACAAAATTCCTTCTGCAAGATCTGCTTAGACAAGGAGGTAAGATTCTCAGTCTGATTTTGCAGAGAAATCTTACCATTTTTGTATACTGAAACCGAAATGCAGTGATAAATCTCAACCAAGTCTAAAACCCCTTAAAGAAACGTAAAATGCTATTTCAGTGCACCATCTGGCAGAAGATTGTTGCCTTGTCTTTTCCCAGTTGTCAAACTGCAAGTTCTTCCTTCTAAATAAAACCTAACCAGTAAGCAGTTCTGCTGTCAGAATCTGAACGTATTCTGCCTTTCTGCAAGGACCAGTGTTTGAATGAAGACAATCTGTTTAGTGTTCACCTCCTCATGAGTGGCTGTCACATCAGAGAGATGAATCCAAGCTTTGACTGTGAATTTCTCTGTGCTGTCTTTTTATCTAGACAAGATTTCCTTTGGAGCTCCTTCCTAAGGGGGAATAAATAGCTCCTCAGTTAGTAGGTGATACTTCACTGTAATAAAATTACTTTCTTTCTTTGCCATATAATGTGCTTTGTGTTTTCACGTAGGTGGGACCAAGACTTTCACAAAATCTTTGGTTTTTCTCATGGAGAAATAAAGAAAACCTTACTTCTGCAGAAAGATGTTGAAATTTTGTTCTTGCAGTGTTGGAGACCAGTGGAATGGACTGTCCTGCATCAATCAGAGCAGATCTTGTTTCCTTCACACTGTTTTTTTTTTTTTACTTTTGCAAATCTGTTGAGGTACTCCATTATGTCTGATAGCTCTAAAGCAACTGTGTAAAATCTTTTTCTTTCGATGTGTTTAGTTTGACATGCATTTTTCAGTTTCTGTTCCTAAAGGTTCCTAAGAGGGGCTGTTTTTGAAATTTCATTCTGTGAATCAATGAGCACTCTAGCAAATGAAGGCAGTTACTTAAGAGTAATGTTTTTCAAGTTGTTCTGTTTGTTGGCCGCCTTCTTGCCATGTCTTGAAACACTTAGCAGAGTTTGAGGTGCCAGAAATTCAGTAGTGAGGATTTGAAGGACAGTTCATGTAGGTGGGAGAGCAGTGTTCATATATACCTGACAGGTATTTTCAAAGGGAAAAAAGTCTGTAGGCACAGGTACTCAAAATATGCAAACACAAATCTATAGCTAGGTTAGACAGTGGTGAATGAAAAACTAGAAGCTTTCTGGGAAGGTCTGTATTTAAAAACATTATTTCTTTCTAAAGCATGCATTTTCTTTCACAAAGGAAAAGTAATATTTGCAGTTTAGTGTCCCAGATAAAACAGCAATGAAAACAGTTCACAGAAACATTACAAATTACTACAAATAAGAATTCGTTGCAGTTAAAAATAGGTAACTTCTTTTGTTCTTACAGATAGCTCATCTTTTTATAAATGTTCTTCAGGGAAAAATAATTTCTATCCCATAAATTAGAAATATTTTTAAAATACTCAGATGATTTTTGTACTTTGATTAATAACAATTAAAAAGTATGTCAAAATCTCAGTCCTTCACTAAATGTGTAACTTAAGTGTGATCTCTGGGATCAGTGACTTCTGCAGGGTCATTCCAGTGATGATATAAGCTTCAAGTCTAATGGTATATCATTTTGCTATTTAGCCAAAATTCTCTAAAAATTGTAGTCTTCTAGCACTATAATTTTTTACCAGTAATTCAGAATTCTATTTAATGCAACAGCCCCATAATATTTAGGAATGGTTTGTTAAATACTTCTGTGATAGCACAGTTTGTACTACTGTATATAGTATATATTCCATTTTACCTTAGAATAAAATTAGGAAATAGCATAATGTTTAGAACACAGTAGGAGGCATCTCTAGTCTCCCAACCCATGTCAGAAATGCAAGAAAATTGAAAGTATATGCATGACCTCTAAAATGGAAGGTTATATGAAAGCAAGAAAAGGTTCTGGTCTTCTGATTGCTAGCTGCCTCTTTTGCATAACATCAAACATGCTCACTTGTGTCCTTTCCATTTAAACAAAACAAGCACTAATGTTTACTATTTCTGTTATTCCAGATACTATATATCAAAAGGTGCCATTGTTGATCAGCTTGGAGGAGATTTAAATTCTACCCCACTTCACTGGGCAACAAGGTAGGAAAAAGTCTTCTGAAATTTTCTTCTCTGTTTCTTTGCTTAACATGGAGTACTGATAGTTTTATGAAATGGTTGTATTTTACGGGAATACTTTATACTAGAATTAATTCAGTCTTTGATAGTTGGGCTCACTGTAATGTGGTATGTTTGAACTAAAGGAGCTTTCAGCATATGGTTTTCTCTGATACAGAGGAAGATGATTGCTACAATAGGAAAACAAAGTATAGGCAACTTACTCTTACTTCTGAGATCTTATTTTTGTCAAGTCATCTGAAGTTCAGTGGGATTTTTGCAGATGGGTTGTGGGATGCTTTTGTGTGACATTGTCCTTGCAGTGTTCTATTGCATATAGTTTTTTTTAAAGATGTACTTTCAATCAGGTTTCTTATGTAGAAGATGGTCAGAGAATGATAAATGGCTGGAAAAATGGAAGGCAGCCTTCAAGCAGTAGCTGCTCCTTCAGACAACCACCTAGAAATAGGTGGGAATGAAACAATATCCATAGTAATATTTTTAACTGTAGATGGCAAAACGAGACTTGGAAAATCAGCTTTTAGAAGATGTAATGTATCAAAATAATCTGTTTGCTAAAGGTGTGGACTTGCTTGTTAGCCTCTATTAAAGATTTTGGCTTCTATATTTCTTTTTGTTACAGAACACAGTCTGGGATTCTGTGTTAATAGCACAAAATGTTGACTAAATTTCCCAGTGTTCATTCATACCTGTAATCAGTTCTGTGAAGCTTTGTCCAAAGTGGCTTCTGCAAAACTGAAAAGGTGTTTTGCTCCTGTCAGAACCTGTGTACTGACACTGAAGCACTGTGTCTAAAAGAAGGAAATGCCTATGCTCATTATGCCAAGAAGATGCATAAGCTTTTAAGATAGTGTGGGGAAAATGTAGACCTTCAGTTTTCCTTTCCCCCCCCTATTTTTTGTTTTACTGCAGTTTTTAACCCCCACAAAAAGTGAGAGTATCTAGCCAGTTTGACATCTCTTAAAATAGCAGTTTTCATATGTGGTTTGCAACAAGTCACAGTAGACTAGATTTCTCAACTATGGCTTGTTTTTTGTTGACTGTCTTTTTTGCTATGCAGTACAGTTAAGCAAATTGCATGTGATAACTGCAGTATATGCACAGAATTTCTCATATGAATGAGTTTGCATACTCACTTGGAGAATCAGATCATGGCAGTTGCTGTTTTTAAAGTATGAGTTAAAGCGTGGGGGTTAGTGTAATTAACTGCTAAACATACTTGCTGTACTTCATTATTCAAATTTTAATACTTTTCCTGCATATAGTTATCCAGTTGTTTGTGTTTTTGTGTTTTGTTACATTTAGACAGGGCCACTTATCCATGGTTGTACAGCTGATGAAATATGGGGCAGATCCGTCGCTAATTGATGGAGAAGGATGTAGCTGTATTCATTTGGCTGCCCAGTTTGGACATACTTCGATTGTTGCTTACCTGATAGCAAAGGGACAGGTAAATTTTAAGTAATACCATATTTAAAAGATTCTACTAAAAATTAGAGTAGGAACACACTTGAAGCTTATACCTGTCATTAAGGAAATGCAAAATATTTGCTTGAATAAATGTAAAAATAATTCCATGTCCTTTTTTGTAGACTACAGTGTTGATGTGCCACCTATTAAATTAATTTCCTGAAACAGTTGTCTGAGTACTTTGGCTTTAGTTCACACCTGTCTAATGTAGTATATAGAAATCATAATTCTTTATTTCTAATGAATTTAATCTTTAAATGTAACTGTGACAATGGTAGCAAATGTTGTAGAATTCTTCGTAGAATCATCAGTTATACATGGATAAAGAATCTAGTGACACATCAGTCAACAACTTTTAATTTATTGCTGTTCCTAATTACTTCCATGTGTAAATAGACAACGAAACAACCCCAAACCTTCTTGCTAGCCCCTTATATTACTGCTAAATCTGTAAAGTATGTATGTAACATGTATTCATTATTGTTCTTGTTGTGTCCTGTCTGTTGTTCTGCTCAAAAACTTGATCCTGTTTGCTGTGCACCCTGCACTGTAATTTGTAAATTTATTCACCCACAGGCATGTGCCTGAAGCACCAATTTAAATTACTGTGTGAACCATATAGAAAAGTCAAAGCCCTCCTCTGTAACAGTCCTACTAATGCCGTTCACACTTCTGTATTCTGTTTATTCTTTCAAAGTGGGATATGATCCAGTGACTCATTAAAATATGAAATTAGTGAGTTTGATCTGTGTAAAACATACTAAATTTGCTGCAGAAAATTACTTATATCTGTACATGTGAAAAACACCAGGCTATTGCTCCAGGCAATATTCACTTTGTATGTGTTTGGTAAAACAGTACTTAGTGTATGATAAAGAGTAAGCTGGGCAAAAGAAGAGTGATCCTATTTTGTATAATTGCTATTTTGTAAGAAATAATGATTGGAGAGGAATGTGTATTTATGAGGAGCAAATATTGTATTTTCTTCTCAAATTATTTATAATTATATGTGGATTTTATGTTACCAGAAAAATCTTGCTGATATTATACAAGTGTGAACTTGTTTGAAGCACAGCATTAATAAAGTACTAATAGTCTTTGAAGTATTCTGCTGTGATTATGAAGTCTCCCTGTGTTTGTCTTCATGTTCATATACAGATTTGTCCTGTTTTCTTTGAACATATAGTGCTTCAATTCAAAAGAAGCTGTATGTCTTTCCATTAGTACATACTTAAAGACACAAAAATTGCCTTAAAGTTTCAAACTTGTTAGTTTGAAA
This sequence comes from Hylia prasina, assembly GCA_013397195.1. Lineage (NCBI taxonomy): Eukaryota > Metazoa > Chordata > Aves > Passeriformes > Sylviidae > Hylia > Hylia prasina. Next base: position 122,317 of record VYXD01008480.1, read on the forward strand.
ACAGCTCTTTTCAATAGTTTTTAAAACACTGATTTTTATTAAATCCCTCACATATTTTCAAGTATGATTTTGGTATTCTTTCCATGATATAAATTTAAATTAATTTTAACAGTCATTTTTCACAGAGCTTCAAAAAGTTCAACTTTAAAAATTAGGTATTGATTGGTATGTTTGAAATCTAGTAATATCAATAGCATTATAATAACAGATCCCTAAAATGATAGTTCTCTAGGTATATTACATACAATTACAGAAACTACATAGTTTATCTAGAAGCTATGAGAGATACACGATTCTATTTTTTAATTTTCCTTTAATTAGTACAGAGGTCATTGATCTCTTCCCTTTATTTCTTTCCTTACCTTCTTTGTGGTGCTGAGATTTGGATTTGGAAATCTGAACTGCTTTTTCTTCTGTGGGTTTACCCTACATACTGCTACTTAGTTTGCTTTTGTCTTTACAGAGACCAGGCTCCCTAGTATCCAGAGAATAGCCTGGGCCTTGTTATCAACCTAATCCTAGTACTTGTGTGGCAAATGGCAGCTAAATAAATGTCAAAATAAGGGTCAGTGTAGGCTGTTGTGATGTGTAGGTTCAGATCCTGATGCCCTTGTGGATGAGTGTGGTCAAAGAAAAGCCAACTTTCATAACTGAATAGAGGACTGACATGTGGATTAAGAAATCGCTCTTAATTGCTACCTTGTCTGTTTTTGAGACACTACTGGAACCCAACTTCAGTGTTGCTGTTTCACTTTCTTCTGGGCTGCAGCAACCAATGGTAAAATTTGCAATCTGATGCTTGAGTTCAGCCCTCCAACTTCTGGGGTGTGGTGAAGGGAAAGAGCTATTGGTCAGATGGTTTCTGGCTTGGATTGGCTTTCATGCCAGCAAGTACTACTCAGCCAAGAGGCAGCAGTGGTAGATGTTGCTTTCTGTTTAGTCATGCCTCTTATGGAATTTTGAAAGACTGATACCTGTCTGTATCAGAATTTGGACATGTTGTTTGTGTCAGTAGGTTGCCTGGGTCAAAATCAAGCCTGGTACAAGGACATGATATAAATATAATCAAGTAACAGAATCAAGTTTAGGTAAGATTAAAAAACGTGAGAAAGAAAAACCAAAAAAAGAACTTGAAGGCACTTAAAAATGTTCAGTGTACAATTTGACTGCTTGATACTGTGCTTCCACTACTTAAAATGCCAGAGGCATATCAGGACTTTGCATACACAAACATTCACTTGGAATAAGTTAAGATATGGATGTGTTATCATCCTGTGCATGTGTGAGGTAACTTAATCACAGATAATGAGTGACTGTAAAGTTGCTCATAGGGTAATATCATGGAAGAAATATTCTAGTTCTAAAATTATAGTTTAACTATTTCATACTCATAGTTCAACTAGCACTTACTCATCAAGTACATTAATTTTATTCTCAGAGTTGCCATTTTGTATGTTAACTAATGTCTCGAGCTGTGTAGGGTCACCTGCTGAGTTATGGCCTAGAAGTAGGTGGCATCTAAGTTGGGAGATGCCAGAGTGGTACCAGCAGCCTTGGTTACTTCAGTGCTATGATCCATGAGCAGTGGTCCTAAGCATTGTCACCTCAGTTGCCATTGAAGCTCCTTCTCTTCACCAAGCTGAGGGCAGCGTTAAGACACTGGGCCTAATGTTGTATTTCCTAGACCAACTCAGAGCACATTACTTAGAGAATTTCCAATCGTGTTCTTTCTTGTGACTGTCGAGACTGACTGTGTGTTTGATGGACTAGTGTATTTAGAACAGAGCTTTTGTTTGAAGGAGTGAGGTAGGTTTAGTTCTGTGTGTTATCTTCCTTGTTGGTCTGTGCTTTGTTCCGTGGGAATCTTACAAAATCTCTGCTTCTATGGGAATCTTACAACATCTCTGCTTCTAGTCAGTAACTCGCACGTCTTTTCTAAATTAAGAAATATTATCAAGCTTACATCAGCCTTACTGACAAATCTTCTTTACTATATGCTTTTAAAGCCTTTTTTCCCTTCCCTGGGCAACAGTTTATGGGAAAGGGATTTTTTCCTTACAGAAAATAGAATTCTGAACAAGGATGTGATGGGTCTTTTCTATGAAGGTCTGTGTTTTGTGAAATAAGCAGTAATGGCTCTAAGGAGGCTCAAATTCCTGGTTCCTTTCTGTGTGATTTAATGTAATTCTGAGTGGGATCTCTTGATGCAGTACGTGCTTTTGGAAAGGCTGTCTTGAGTCACAGTACTGGTTTGATGATTGCTTGTTAAATGTCCCTGTAAGCCTAATGCTGCTCCAATCTCTAGCTGCTCTTCAGAATCCTTCCTCGTCAAGCCTTTCTTTCAGAAGGTAGTATTAAGCAGTAGAAGAGTTGTTACAGCTCCTTTTCATGCCAAAATCTCTTCTCCCCAGTATTTTTGCCTTTAAAAGCTTTTTGTGCAATCTTGTATCAGTATCCTAGGACTAAGTCTGGTTATCTTTGCATGGGCAAAGCTTTTTCTCTTTCAGAACCAGAGGTGTTTTACTTAAGAAACAAGAGGAAATTTTGCCAGTCCACAGAATTGACACTTGAACCACATGCAGAGGGCAGCAGTATGTGCAATTTTTGATCATTGCATTACTTTGTTGGAATCTTTGGTTCTTGCAGTTCTTGCTTATACCATGTCCTAACAGCACAGGGACACCCCTCCATGAGCACTGAGAATTAAACAACAAATGCTGGTGGGACACAACAGAATGGAAGAACAGTCTGTTAATATGATCTAGTTGCGGAAGGTTTATTTTTTTGCCTCGACTTTCTCTTTGGTAAAAAGCAGGAACAGAGCTTCTTTTCTAAAATGTCTCACTTGATCTGCAGTTATAGTAATGATCTGGAGAAATAACAAGGAATTTTTCATGAGAGGTTTATTAGAGTATGTATCTCCTATCCACAGCTACGTCTTTTTGTCTGTACAACGGGGTGCAAGTCAATCTTAACTGCTTTGCCTCTTCTTAAAGTTCCTTTGAAAAAGTATCTGCCTCAGCCAACACAGTAGCTTAATGAGAGTAGTAGCTGTAGCCTGCCTAGGTAACTTATGTGCAGGGAATTCTCTGGAGCTCATGGGTTAGGGTTTTTTCTTTTAGCTGAGTGTCACCTAATGTGCAAAGTGTAGTTTAGATTTGCCAGGTGGAATCATTGGAGGAGTTGTTCTTCTTACATCCAAACACATTGCTACTGTCACGAAGAGGCGCTTTTCTATAAGAAATCTAAAGATGAAAGAGCAGCTGTTCATTTTGCAATAATTTGTACAGTCCTCCAAATACAGTATGAACTGTGAATCAGTCATGCTTCTCAAGGATGAATGAACCTGAAGTTGGGCTGTGATTCTAATTTCCTTCGTGATTTCAACCACAGGGGGTTAAAGGCAATGCCAGCAGTTGCATGGTCCTGGTAGGCTCAAAAGGATCTAACCTATACAAGTACTGTGGATAAACAGAGTTGGATCCTGATCTCAAACCATATAACTCATCTGAACAAACAAGCAAGTAAATCAAGTAACAGTTCTCCTCCTCCATCAACTGTGTTTTTTAAAATTCCTTTTATTTTTAATTAAGCAACAGAGTGAAAACTCAGAAATATGAAGTTATCTGCAGGCTAGAGGTGTTTTAAAAGCAGTTATTTGGAGGAACGAAGCTGGATTTTCTCAGAAACAACTGCCTGGGTCAGGCTAGCAGCAGCTTGAGTAGGGATCCCAGGGTACTGGGCAATTTGTAGACTACTGGAGCACAAGAGTTTCTGGGGATGACAGAAAGCAGCATCAATGACTTTCTGGGTTTTTGTCAGGAATTTCTCTAGCAGAAGACTTCATTGAAATGCTTTCCAATCTAATTTTCATAGTAAGAACCGAGGGAAGTGGTATAGGAAATGCTGTCATAGCTTTGTTGGCTCTAGGAAAAACTCTTCACATCCTGCATTACGTTAACTTGCAGTGATTTTGTTAGTCCTGGTCTGTGAAAACTGCCCAAATGTGTTTGAGAGTCTAATCTGCCTCAAAGTACTTAGGAATTACCAACTTCCCTAGGCAGGAGAGGAAGGAGATTATAGTTTAATTTTATTTGTCTGGAGGTTGTTTTTATTAATGGCTTTTTTTCAACTTTAAAATTCTCTGACATTCATTAAATGGATATCCAGATACATAAATAACTTTGGAATGCAGTGAGCTAAGGAAAATTGCTATGCAAGTGGAAAAATAGGTGCAACTAGCATTTAGTAGTATGTAGGATTCAGACAGTGGTATTTACAGTGATTTATCTTTTCGAATATTGGTGCAGTATTTTAATTTTCTTCTGCTTTTTAAATATAATAATACACCATGTATATGTGTCTTTAATGTTAAAGGTTAATATTAAGTTAGAAATTACTAGTGTTACACAGCATGACTGTTTCACAGTTTCCAAAATAGATTGAAACAGTTATGTTTTGGCAGTGGTGGTGTTAATGTTTGTTTTCATCTTTTAAATACTGTTTGAGTGCTAAAAGCTTGCCAGTTTTTCTTCCAATTCAGATGATTAGTCTTAGAACACTGCTTCTCATTGCAAATGTTGCATCTGCTGGATCTTGAGTAAGCTTACCTCACTAACTTTTTTCCTTTTTTTTTTTTTTTTTTTTTTTTTTTTTTTTTTAGGATGTAGATATGATGGATCAAAATGGAATGACACCTTTAATGTGGGCAGCTTACAGAACACATAGGTAATACACACAGTTTTGACTTTATCTTAGTCTTAACCAAGTGGCATATAGTAGAGACTGGTTTGGGAGGTTTTTTTGCAAGTTTTTTTTCTGTTGTTTCTGCAGTTGTCGTTTTATCTTTCTTCATTTATGGTTATTGTGAATTCATCCCACTTGGTAGCTCAGCCCCACACAGCCACTTCCTCACTCCTCCCAAGTGGGATGAGGAGGGTTAAAATGAGAAAACTTATGCTTTGCAATAAAGACAGTTGAATAGATAAAGCAAAATAGGGAATTCATTTGTTACTTCCCATCAGCAGGCAGAGGTTCAGCCATTTCCAGGTCAGCAGGGCTCTGTCACCTGTAACAGTTACTTGGCAAGGCAGATGCTGTAACTCTGAATGTCCTCTGCTTCCTACTTCTCTTCCCCAGCTTTTATTGCTGAGCACACTGCCATGCAATATTGGATATCTCTTTGGTCAGCTGGGGCTGGCTGTCCCAGCTGTGTCCCCTCCCTTGTGCACCCCCAACCTGCTCACTGGCAGGGCAGTATGAGGAGCAGCAAAGGCCTTGACCCTGTGTAAGCGCTGCTCAGCAGTAGCTAAAGCATCCCTGTGTCATCAATACTGCTTTGGTCACAAATCCAAAACACAGCATTATAGGAGCTACTGTGGAGAAGATTTAACTTGATTTCAGCCAAACCCAGTACAATGACTTTTTCAAGAGAGAAGTACTATGAAGAAGTGCTCACTAATCTTCCCTGTGGCGATGATAGGAAAAAAATTATGAAAAGTAACACTTCTCCAAAGAACAAATGTTTGCATTAGATTCCTGTTTGGAAGGGCCCATCTCTCTAGATTGTTGGGAGGACCACAAACCAGCTCTTACCAATACCTGCCATTACCAACATTCACATTCTATTTTAGTTTCATCTTCTGGACTGTGAAGTGGAAACGTAACATGTTTTGAACTTTCATTGTTTAAGTATATAATCACATACTTATGTATGTGCATAATTTTGCAAATCTGTTAGTAGTGTTAGATTTTGGTAAACACAAAACTAGAGTTTGTGTTTGTAACTAGAACAAATGTTTCTTTATATCCCAGAATGAGCTGGCTTAGGGAGATCCTTTAAAGTCAATAGAATGGTGATTGGTTTTGGTGGGAAGAGATTTTGAGGCATTCATAATTGGCAGCAAAAAATGTCACTTTGCTATTGCATAGTGTACCTGATCATCTTCATAGATATTGAGTGCATCAGCAATAAGTTGGGATGTATTTGAGTTCATCTGTAGATCTAACAAGAATTTTCTTTTCTAGTGTGGATCCAACACGATTACTACTTACGTTTAATGTCTCGGTTAATCTGGGAGACAAATACCACAAAAACACAGCATTGCACTGGGCTGTGCTAGCAGGAAATACTACAGTTATTAGTCTTCTGTTAGAAGCTGGAGCTAACGTTGATGCTCAAAATATTAAGGTAAACATTTGGTCTGTTTTAATTGTAAGTTGTTTGAGGCAGAAATAACAGAGCCTATGATGAATCTCAAGAATAGGTTATTGTGGGTATTGTGGGATCACAAAGATGGAGCAAAAGCACTAATGTGTCATTTGGCTTTTATTCCTAAAAGTGATGCATAACCATTAGATTTGCACCATAAAAGATACTCAAGTAAATAATGTAACAATGATTATTTGTAAAAGTAGGGGAGTGGGGGGTTCGATTAGACTGCATGTGTGAAAACTGTTGTATTTGGATGCAAAATTGGAAACCTGACTGAATATCTTCTAGCAAAGGGTGCCTTTGTTCGTTGGAATGAGGTGTGAGACATTTCTGTCCTCTTCCAGAGAGCTGACAAATGCTGTAGTCAGTTTCCCATTGCCAGTAAGCAAATTGGAGGACTCAAAATGCCAGTAGGAATAAAATTAACAAATGGGTTCTTTTTTTGTATGTGAACTTAACTTGCCTGATTACTAGAATTTCTTAACAATGAATCTAGATTCTGTACTAACAGAGCCCATCTCCAGCATGTGTTAGACCAGCGAAACAGCACTTAGAATTGGAGCTCCTCCAGCCTTGGAAGGTGTGCCTTTGGAATGTGGTTTTGTCCATTACTTCCAGATACTCTGTATGCCAAATTAGATGCATTTTGCTACCCAAGCTGTTTCATCTGTGGTGTCAGAGAAGAATTCACTTTTAGAAAAAGAATTCTCTACTCTGTTTCTCTTCAAATATTTGTATTTTCCTCATAAAGAGTGTTTTAGGCAGAGCAGTTATGCTTGAAAACACAGCTATAACTTAATTTAATTTGTCCTTTTGCCATTTTTCCTACTAATTATGATGGCTAGGGTCTACTTTGCTTGGCCACAAGTGATAGAAATATATATGTGTGTATATATATGTGTGTGGAAAAGTACACATCAGTTTTCTTGAAGAGCATGGAACAGCCTTTTTAAGGGAGCAGCCAGATTTTGCTGGCAGCTTTCTAGGTCCTACATCCACCTCAGAGTATCAGAAATGTTTCTAATAATGAATGAAAACTCATGAGAAGAAATCACCTTTATATGTGTTTAAAACAAATCAGCTAGCCTCTTGCATGCACTGAGGTGAATATATATTCATTATTCCTGGTCTGTTAAGGTCAGTTGTGTGGAGAAATTATGCTTCTAGTCTCACTTCTTGTATTGAAAAGCTATTTTCCTATGCCACCTATGGAAAAAAAATAAAGGTGTTTTTGTCAGCATGTCATACCTTGATTCTCTTGACAGACTGATTAGTGTGACAAGAGTTCTAAAGTCATCACCTTATCTACATTTCTGGACTCTTATGAAATCTGTAACAAAAATTTCTGTGTTTGGCTATATGAAAAAGTATCTGCTTGCCTGAAGTAGTTCATGGTCTTGCCTTCTTTATTGACAGACAGCAGCAGTCAGAAAAATAGGTTTTTGAACCTGCTGGATCATGATATCTTTCCAGTCATGCCAGAAGATGTGTCTGGTTTCACTGACCACTGCCTATTCTCTGCAGTGCAGATTTCTTGCATGCTCTCCCAGGTTTTAGGGTCTTCAGAGGAGCAAAATCATTTGAGCAATGGCAGTTTTGCCATCCAGCCAGTGACTTTATAACTGATGCTGATTTAAAAGATAGTAAATATAGAATAAATATAAAAATTTGGTTGATTCCTAAAGGCCAATAGAAACTCAGTTTGGTGCCCCTCCTTTGACTGTTCAGCAAAAATGTTTTCTTTGAGCCAGAAACTAATTAAGTGTTTGGCTCATATTTCCTCAGAAATAAAAGGAATTGTGAAACACTTTCTGATGCAGTCAGTTCCAGATTTCTGCAGTGCTATCTAGTGAAGTCCTTTCCTCAGATAGTCCACAAAACTGACCAAGAATGTTGGTAAGACAGATGACATTAAAGAAATACATTGGCTGAAAGGTGTTCCTCTTCTTCCAGTGATGAAGTGACTGAAATATTAGATGCAAGCTTTGACTTTTTTATCAGCTCTAGTCAGTCTGTATTGGAAAGGCACATGCTGCTGGCTGCCTAGGCTTGGAACAAATTGGGACCAGTCATCTCAGTAAGGTGTTCTTTACTTTGCCTGACAGTTTGTGAAGTATTTGAACAATAGCACTCCTATTCTAGAGCAAAGCTTGATACACACCCCGAGCTTGTCCTGTTTTGTTATTTACCCTCTTTTTATTATGCTGTACAAGAAATTGCTACCTTTTGATAGTAAGATACTTCTTTTTTAGTTTTTGAGAACTAGATTAATGTTAGAGTTGGAAGCTGCTTTTCTGTAATCAAAGTAGAGTGGGTTTTTTTGTTTGTTTGGTTTTTTTCCTTAAGGAAATTATCTTGCCACATCAGTGGACAGATTGGGCAGACAAGGACAGGATTTCCCAGGGTGCTGGGTTATCACTGATGACTGAGGGAAAACTTGTAAATTTTATTTGAGTATGAGCAGCAAAAGCTCCTTTTTTTAGTAGAGACATATAAAGACCTAAAAGAGCTGTTATGGTCTAAAAAAGATTTTTTTTTTTCTTTAGTCTGTAAGTGAATAATTTCTTGAACTTTAAATGTAGTTTCTTGATTGTTCAGTGTATGTTGTCCATGGAAGTCTACATGTACAGTTCCCTATTGTAATGGCTCTTCAGATTATTTTTTCTACCTAAATACTTTAAATATATATTATTGAAGCCTTATTGCTTGCTGACAATCTTAAGTGTGTTACTAGATTAAGTTCCCCAATACATTTTTTTAAAATTTTTAAGCAAGTCAGCCATCCACTACTCCTGTAAAGACAAGGAAAATATTAAAATGGCCAGATGACGAGAAGCATAGTCAAAGACTTCTTTAAAGCTCCCTCAATTTTTTTATTTAGGCAGTTCCTAGGTGTCTCATGGCCCTCTAGTGGAAGGGATGCTCAGCTGGACCCCAAGACAACTTCAGGATTTACTTGGGAGATCACCTCCCAGAGGGGATTGCTTTTCCACAGGTAATTTTTACGGTCTGGATATATAAGGTGATACTAAACAACAGCATCTCTGGAGTTTCCCAGATATTAGCAATTCAAGGTGCTATCAAACTTGTGATGAAACAGGCACCAATAGTTTCATTTCGGGCATTTCTGTTGAGAACGGAGTTAATCTGTTTTTTTAAACATCTGGCTAAATAACTTTGAAGGAAAGTTAAGTCAGAATGTTATTTTTTTTTAACTGATTTTGCTAGTTCAACTTCTCGCACAGAAGGTGTGAATGGTCTTGTTAAGTAGCAAAAAACTTCACCTCATAATTTATATTCTGTGCTATTTACTCTCCTAAAGATTTGGAGCAAGATTTCAAAGGCAGAGATGACAGTTAAGTACTCAGTTCCCATTGTCTTTCTATGGGATATAGGTAGCTAACTGTAGTTTTAAATCTTTGAAATCACTTCTGTCTGTAGTAATTATTGCCCTTTCTGGGTAGTTTCAGTTTCTAGTACCTGTCTCACTTTTTTTTTAGGAGGGGGCCGAGCGATGGAGGATTCAGCCATTTTTCAAGCCTCCATGAATGGTTTGTTTAGGAGGGGAGTTAACTCCAGTAGAAGAGAGGAAGAGTCAAATGCAAAACTGAAGCTGGAGGTACCTGCAGTTGGTTCTCTCTTGCCTCCTCTATAATTTTAGACCAAGTCAATAACTTTTTCATTTAGCTCTCTTCCTAAGTTTTTAAAAAACAATAAAATCAAAACAGTTTGGTAGGCACCTTTGGTCCCTGTATCTTTCCCTCTGTGTTTCTCTTTTGCTTCATCTGGTAGTCCTTTCTGAAATGATGGAAATAAAAACATGAGCCATTGCTGCCTTAGCACCCATAATACATGAAACACAAGCTCAGAGTAAAAGCTCAGAGTTGTGAAATAAGTTGGACATGAGCACTCAGTTTATTCTTTCATGTTTTCTTCCGAGGACTTCTGTAACTGAAATGAACCTAAGAACATTCGACTTGTGGAAAAAATAATCCTAGAAGCATTCTATAATATTAGTAACTTCAGTCTGCCAAAAGGCAGAGAATTACCTAAGAAGTCAGGCTTCAGACTTGGAAGAGTTTCCATGATCCAGTGGGTCACGATTTCTTATTCTTTGCTTGATTTCTGCTGCCTGTCAATAGCTGAGGGGGAAGCACAGTCTTTCATTTACAGACTAGTAGACTGTGTGTAGAATAGTAGAACATAGACTTGTTCTCTGCAAAAAGCAACAATTATTACTGTCAGGACATACATCTTGTCAGGATCATATATTTAATATGTGACTTGTCCACACTTGTATAGTTATGGGAGAGTGAAAAACCAAAAGGAATGAATGATGTTTGGTGTCAAGTAAGCTGCAGAGCAAAAAGTATGCCAGAATGTAGTTAAACTGGTTTAAAATGTTTTGGTTTTAACAGCCAATCTTCTGTTTCAAAAGCGCTCCAAATGCATTTTATTTTTAAATTGGATGTTTCCCACATTTATACTCTTGACAGGGAGAATCACCACTTGATCTTGCAAAACAAAGGAAGAACGTTTGGATGATCAATCATCTACAAGAAGCGAGACAGGCAAAAGGGTATGATAGTCCATCCTTTCTGAGAAAACTAAAAGCAGATAAGGTAAGTAGTAGCGTAACACTTGTGAAAATCAGTCTTAAAGCTGCTCTTGGTTTGGGGACCTGTGTGTGTGTTTAAAAGAAGTTCAGAGCTGTGGTTTCCCCACATTTCAGCTTTAAGGAATGTCTTTTTATTAATAATTCTTAAAGTAATTGCAAAAGAAAAGAAAGTACTTTATTTAGGGCAGGAGGGAGTAAAACCCTAAGCTTCCATACACTTACTTTTAGTTTTTGTGCTAACTAAAAGGAAGTGTTAGGAAAGTATTGAGTGGTCTCATATTGTTAGGATTAATCAAGATGTTTCATAGCTGACTCTCAGGTGGCTGAGGAAAGAAGCATTTTGGGTATCCTGAACTCTGATCTCCTCTCTTATTATGTATTGTTTATTCTTACTGTGTTGAATGAAAGAAGCAGTCTTAGCAGTATACAGCAATACGTAAATCTCTTATGTGGAGGCCTTTTGCTTCTCAGAGTATTGTTTAATACTGCAGATAGGAAGAGGCCATAAATGAGGGTGTAAGGGTTAACATACTGCTCTAGCATGAAGAACTGTCCTCCTGTCTATTGTTTGAAAATCTAAAAAAAGGTAATGTTTTCTTCTTTGTGTCCATCAACACTCAGGTGGAGTGTTGTGCTGGATATTAAGTGTTGCTACCACTGATTTGTTATAATTTTATGAATTAAAGATAGATTTCATCGAGACACTGCTCCAGTCTGGGCTTTAACCCTGTGGCAACTGTAACAATGCAGTGACTATTGACCTGAAGTAGTTTGTACATTTCATTGTCACCGTGCTTTATTTGGAAAGAGTTCAGTGCTCTTATCAGGAATTGTATACACACAGTGTAAGACAAAAAATGTCCTATCTTTATTCATAGGTGCTTCAGTATGACTTAAAAACTGCACTTAACATGAGTAATAAAAATTCACTGACATTGTCACGTGCTGTGCGGCAGTTCATACATGCATGGATTCTTTAAAAAGAGCTAATGTTGCCTTGATTCTGGATTAGCAGCAAAGTCTCTAGAAGGCCAAAAAAACAAGTTACTGATTTGTGATATAATTTTAGGAGGGTTTCTTTTCCTTGCAAATTCATTGGAGGTGTATAAAGATAAATGAGAAAAATTTATGAAGATTTATCCCCCGCTGTCAAGCTTCCTGAAAATTTACATTTTCATGACCGTCTTGTTTATTATACAGTTTGTTCCTGAAAATAGAGTTACTTACTGGTGTTTGTTTCTATATAGGAATTCCGTCAGAAGGTGATGCTGGGAACTCCTTTCCTAGTTATTTGGCTGGTTGGGTTTATAGCAGACCTAGACATTGATTCTTGGCTCATTAAAGGGCTGATGTATGGTGGCGTTTGGGCTATGGTACAGTTTCTTTCAAAGTAAGTGTTTTACTGGGACACTGTCTGTTTAGTGTGCATGCAATAAGTATTTTGCTGGCATCTTTATTGGATAGATAACCTTATATTTCCATTTGTTGGAGTTGGTCTTTATTTCTTTGAAAGGTCTTGTGCAACTATAGCTTCTGTAATGCTCTGTTATCCTGTGAAACGTGGAATTATCTTGGGTGAATGCCACTGAGCTAACAGAAGCTAGCAGCAGAACAGAAATTCAGTCATTATCCAGAGGAGGGTGCTGAATGTCTGTCTACAAAGAGTTACCAGCCTGAATATTGCAGAAAGCAGGCAGTGGAAAAGTTACTATAAAGTAATAAAGACAATGTGCAAGGGTATTATTAAAACTGTTTTATTTTAATAATACAAATGCACAAAGGCATCTAAAGAGATTTATAGAGAGAAATTAAGTCAGAATCAGATTTTGTAGCTTTGGTTGCTGTGGAAATAAGTGAGTAAAGAGCAAGGCTGCTTTCTAATGGTCTTGTTTTGTACACCTGGTTACCCAACCATAAAAACTTTTAGTTGTATTTATGATACTTTAAATGTTGGTAAAGGCACCTACAAATATGCGTACACACACACGTAGTCACGTTCCAGTGGATTTTCAAGATCTGTAGACTGTATCATCTCTCCTTTGCTTTTCATTATCATGTGCAGCCAAGATAGGAGAACTTGTTGTAGCCCCATGCTTAGGAGCTTTCTACTTTTCTGGGGTTGGTAATGTTTATTTAGAACTACTTGCTTCTCTGTTTTTTTCTGTATAAAGAGGCAAATATTTCTGCTCCTTAAACCAAGTTCAGAAGATTTTAGTGAACTTAATAGACCGGGAGGGAGGTGGAAGGTTATCAAGCTTTTGCCGGGTCTTGGAGATGATCTGTTTAGTCTTTTTGCCATCTCTGAGGCTGTGCAATTTGCTGGTCTCCTCCCACAGAAAAAGCTATTTGTCAGTGGAGATCCTCAGCTGTGTGTCCTACAGAAAGGAAGGACAAGATTTCTTCCAATCTCTCAAGATCTAGGTTTTGTTAAGTTTTCTATTTTTGGCCTAACTGACATGAGTTCAGGATTAACATTTTTTATTTTCTGTTAGCTGTTGCTTAATGTTTAGCATAAATCCTTTTTGAAGTGTTTTCCACAAAGCCCAGGTTTGAATTAATATACTTGTGCTGTTATTCTAATAGTGTTTTCTTTCCCTATAGAATTTTTAGCTGATCTGCTTAGCTGTGTTTTCCTCCCTGCTTTCACACACACAAAAATTCACAGAAGGCACTGAAAAGATTAGTGCAGAGTCACTACTGTGTGTCCAAATGTATATTCACTTATTATTCATCAAATGAGCTCATGTTCTTTACAGGGTTTTCTCCAAAGACTTAATGAACTTCCGCTAGAGAAGAGAGAGATACTCTAAGGGAGTAAAGAAGCAAAATGGAAACTACTCCCTGCCACATCTGTGCCAGCCCTGAGGGAAACAACAGCACAGAAAAGCAAAATGGATCAATATCAGGATGTTTAGGCAGATGATGCAGAAATTTTATTTCAGGGAGGTTAGTTGTTTAGAGTGTCACTTTCCATAGGTTTCATAGCAATTTCTTCTTGGATGTGGAGTAGCCTAGTCATTCACCTAGTTTGTCTCAACTGTATTCAGCTTCATTCAGAAGAGTCTTTAAAATGCAAAAATGTAAGAAAGTGAAAATAATTCTGATGGCATAATTTTTTTAAAATTAATGTAGCAGCATTTTATCTTAGAACTTGGCAAGTGTAGTGATATATGGGAAATTAATTAGTCTGCAATTTTTTCAACAATTATTGAAAACTGTAGCAAAAGAAAAATACTGAATAATCTGAAATATGTCAAGTGTATAGGGTGATAACACCAAGGTCTCTTAAGCTTTTTTCTTAGTGAAATAATTTTAATGTGCAATTTTAATTGTATGGGTTTCCAAAATGTCTTTAGCACTGGAATCTTAAAACTTAATATAGTTTGCAACCACAGTGCATGTTGCTAAGAATCTCACAGGTTCCTGACTGCTTTCACTGTGTAGTTTTAACATGAGTATTTACTCATTCTGCCTGTCTTGGCAGGTTAAAAATGGGAAATTCTTGTGAACTTTGAACAGAAAAGTGAGGAAAATGTATTTATGGCATATTTTGCAATATCCCATATAGTACATATTTTAATAGGAAGCACTTTCCTGAAGCACTAGTTCAGGATTTACATTTTAAAAATTGAAACTTACAGTGTGTGACATTTTTCGTACATTACAGGTCATTCTTTGATCACTCCATGCACAGTGCACTGCCTCTTGGAATATATTTGGCAACAAAATTCTGGATGTATGTGACATGGTTCTTCTGGTTTTGGAATGATATCCTTTTTCGTGTACAGTAGTATTTTTATTTATGTTCAGAGTATGAGGCATTACACAGCTATTTCCTGCATATAACAGTAAGTAAACTAATAAAAAATTTAAAAAGGGAATCGCCACCAAACATTGCTTTCTATATTAATGGTAATTATTTTATTGTTTTAAAAATGCGCATGCGATTGTTGTGCTTCAGTAAATAGATTTTCCTCAAAGTTTAGTTACAGTAGTCTGCAGAATTTCCTGTGCTTTACCAAATTCTCATGTGGAGGAAAGGTTAGCAATTTTGTAGAATATTCTGTGGCTGTGAGGTGACACAATATAATTGACTGCATTTTTTAGACACTATTCTGAAAAGCTGCTTCATGGTCTGTTCCAGTGGAATCGGTTTCATAGTTAGATCTTCCTAAAGATTTTGGAAGTTCCATTTTGTACAAACTTTAGATACATTTAATAACCACATTTTTAGTTATTTTGAAAATATGTGTATTAACAATACTAGATTATAGAGATTCAGGATATTGCCATATTTTTGTGGCTTTGATTGTCTCTCTACATATGAATTTCCCTTGCTCATGGAGGTAGAAATTGATTCAGAATTCAGTGGGGAATGTTGAGTTTTCCATGGCAAGGAAATAGATTCAAATTTTTAAATAACTTTCTTGGGTACTGTAATTTCAGTAGCCAAGAAAATAAAGGAGAGATTTGATGTTTAATACAGTTCTTACAGTTGGTAGTAATTGAAGTGAATTTTACGAGGATGTTGGTTTGGCTTTTTTAGAAACTGGTTTTCTTTTCATCCTGAAAGGAATTGCCATGAAATAGTATAGTAGCAGTGCTTTTGTTTTGGCATCTTCTTGATACATTCTGCAAGCCTAACTAAATCAGCCGTGTATTTTTGGGTCGAGAACAGAGAGGAGATCCTGTTTCCATGCTACCTTTGGCTTCCATTCTGGCAGTGTTTGCAAAGATGCTACTGTGAATAGCAGTCCCATACAACTGGGAATGACTGTTACGTCATGTTTTTTTAAAAAAACACCAGCAACTTAACAATTAAAATCTAGTTGCAGTTAAGTTAAAAAAAAAAAGAATGATACCAATATTGGTGTGTCTTGAAACAGTTACTTAGCAATGCTGGTCCTCCTACCATTCTCTCTGCCTGGCCTGATTTTTTATGTTTTTACTCAAATTTAGTAGTGACTGCAGAATGAGAAAAGTGAGTAAAAATGAATATGAGAAAGATTTTAAAAAGCAGTAGTCAGAAATAGCAGCTCACATTAGCCAGTACTGTTGCATGTTTTGGATTGCAAATGTTGAGGTACTGTGAAATGCTTTTTTGTGCTAACCATTGGACACATTTTGTGTTAAAAATTGGACACATTCTTACATTAGGTCCATCAGCTTGGACCTAATGTAAGAATGTGTCCAACTTTGATTTAAAGTCCTTGCCCACATTAAAATGGCTGTACAATCAGTACATGATGGCCTGTATCTTGATGTAGAAAGCTGTCCCTTAAAGCTGGCAAATAGTGAGGTTTTTATCCTGAAGTTCATATTTCATACATATTTCTACCAACTTGCTTGGATTTTTATTTCTGTTAATCATACTGATTAAATAGCTTGAAGTTTGGCTTTTTTTTTTTTTTT
>VYXD01008480.1:138592-178005 GCA_013397195.1 Hylia prasina
TGTCATAGAATAATCTTAGTTGTTCACTAGAAGTATAGACTGTTACCCTAATAAAACCTAACTTCAGAATGTCAGTAAAATACTATCCTGCTTCTGTCTGAAGCTGGTGTCTCACAACCTTTACAATAGTATTTTTGTACACATAACTAGTGGTCTAAGACCTTCTGTTACTAATTACTTTCATTAAAGCTGACACAATTCTCTGACAAGCTGTTTTAGAGACCAAATGCTTGAGGCCATCTTCCTTTAGTTGGTGATTTTTAGTTGGAAGTCTTTGTAATAAGATTTCAGATCCTTAAGGAAAATAGCCCTGTAGCTTTATTGCAAAAAGGAAATTGCATGCTTCCTCTATTTTTTATAGCATGAGGCACAGGATTGTGGTTGGATGAAGAATTCCTGTATTTTTACATCTTTATATGACTGCTTACAGCAGACTAGGGTACTACTTTATACTTTGTAGTGTTCAAGTGTTAAAACCTGTCCTGGTAGTTTTCACAAATTCTGACTAACTTTTGCTTGAGGAAGAGAATTTTTAACCTTAAACAACTATCAGGAATTGCCTTATTGGAACTTTATATTATAAATAACATAAAGATCTTAATTGCTGCACATGCAACTTTAAGATTTGGGTGTTTGGTAAGAATTTTCTTTTCGTGTAGATAATGTTGAAGAAGTCTGGAAGATAATCAACTCTTGTGTGTTTAATCCTAATGGAACAGAAAAGGGCAGTTAATGCAATGTATCATAAAAATAAAACCAAGGATTTGCAGTGCATTTTCTTGAATTTGTGTGGTCACATGAAAAATAACTTTCTAAATTCTAAGGTTTAATGATGTGTCTTTCAAAAATCCAGTATTGAAAATGTACTGAATTTTTTGTAAATATTTCCATTGTATTGGATTTTTCTCAGCAGCTTCTAAGTCCAGTGTATTTGATAAAATAGAAATCCTATTCTTGCAGGGCATGAGGAATATGATGTGTATTTTTGAGTCTGTGTATGAGTTTATGGTCCTATGCCTCCCTGCCACTGTTTTGCTGCATCCCTGTAACTATATTTTGCCTGTAACAAATGACAGTTATGTCTTGTTCCATTAGTTTATTCTAGTTTTCAAGTGTTTGAAGAGTAGGAGTGAAAATGCCCTGAAAAATCCTACACACTAGGTCACTATGTTTTAATCTAGTTTTATTTTTAAAAGAAAAAAAATTAGTTAAAATTACACTTCTAATAATGTGAGACTAGAATTTCACATTCCATTCTTTTTCATTAGTATTTATAGGTAGAACATTCTCTTGTGTCCTGTAAATGTCCTACCAAGATTATATCTCAGTTGTTCATGCAGTCTTTTCAGTTCCAGCTGAACAAATACTGCTTGTTATGTCAAAAGGTTCTCATATTGCTCTGCTTTTCTAAGATGTCAGTTTGCTGTAACCCAAAATATTCACAGTACATTTTTTTTGTTTCTTTTGCTTCCATTTGGTGCAGTTTTAATTAAGAAAGCTCTTATGGCTATTGCATCCTATTTGCAATGCTGAGGTTATGAGATTCTATAAGGCAATTTGTATTTTTTTTAATAATTGACTAATCATTGACTAATACTCTATTCGTTATCTTATTTCAAGTATACCTCACCAAATGATGGGGTCTAGCTTAAAGAAAACAAACATTGCACACTTTTTGAATTAGGGATCATTTTAAAACTGGGTGTAAGAGAATTTGATGATTTTCATTCCTTCACAAAGATGATACAATTGCATAGGATTTAAAAAACTGTAGCAACCTAATTAGTACAGTTAAGCAGTTTAAAAAAAATTATTACCAAAATTAGTTTCAGGAAAAGAGCAGAAAGCCTTCATGCAGAAAAAAGAAGCCAGCAGCCATATTTCTGCAGGAACCAAAGACCCCCAAAATCCAAACTCTGGGCCCAGCTGCCCAGAATTTCTGTTCCCTTGTCTAAATACTTTTTCTAAAGTTGAAAAAAAGAAGTTGGAAAAAAAAATTCCAGGGTGGAGGACATAGCTTACAACTCAGTTCAGTTAGCCTAAGGGATTCTTTTATGTCAGATAGAAATGGAGGTAGAGGGCTATCGCAGAGCTTCAGTTAATTACAAACTGATTTTGTCTAATAAATGCCTAATCAAATGAGGCTTCTCATGTAGCTATCTGCTGTTACCTGCCTGAACTCTTAGATCCAGATGTACAGCTGTTATGAATTGGGGATTTGGAGCATCTTTCTTACAAGGAAAGGCTGAGGGAATTGGGCCTGTTGAGACTCAAGAAGAGATGACTGAGAGGGGACATCACCAATGTCGATAAGAATCTGAAGGGAGGGTTTCAGAGCATGTTTCCAGGCTCTTCCTAAATGTGCTGAGCAATAGGACAAGAGGCAGTGGGCAGAAACTGATGCATGGCATCAGAATATGAAAAGGAGTTTCTTTACTGTGAGGGTGAGTGAGCATGAACTGGAACAGATTGCCCAGGGAGGTTCTGGAGTCTCCTCTCAGTGAAGGTATTCCAGAACTGTCTGGACACAATCCTGTGCTGTGTGTTCTGGTATGACCCTGCTTGAGCCAGGAGGGTTGGACCAGATGACCCACTGTGGTGTCTTCCAGCCTGACCCATTCTGTGATGCTGTGATTCTCTGAATTGGCAGGTTTATTAGCATATATCTGATCTTTGACACCTTACACTGGCTGTGTAAGATGTGTAAAACAGATTTTTCTGTGTAGGAGAAAAGGATTTTTGGTTAGTGAAAGGGCACATCTCGGTTTATAATGTGCGTTCTGGCTTGATTTCAGACTTGTATGTTGCCTGGTAGCAGGAAGCTGCATGTATTTGGGGCCTTTTAAATAGGCTGTAGTTCACGATGAAAGATTAACTTATCCAATGTTTACCTGGCTCAGGGGTTGTGTGGTGCTTGTTTGGTTTTAATTATTTTTTTAATGAGATGACTTTTTCTGTTCCAATTCCTGGAATAATTTTCAGCATCTTATATTTGTTTTAATAATTAAAGGATATTAATCAAGACTAAAAGTAGGAAATGTTTTGTGGGTATTTCTACTTTGTCTCTCAATGAAAACTGGGGAAACTGCATAAAAGAGGAGCAAATTGGTGGCAAGGCAGGAGGTGTGAATGCCTGGTATCTTATGCATTTTGCAGCTGTTAATAATATAGTCCTGTACTTTTTCCTTGTGTAGGTGTAAATGAGGATGTTAACACAAAACGGGACGCTCTCTCTAGAGAGCCATTTCCCTACTCAGAAGCTATTGTAAACCTACAAGGGTTTCTTACATGTGGAGAGTTTTGAGAGACTCTGTGATGCAAGTTGCTAAGATCTCTTTCGGAGTAAACTTCAGAGGGGAGTTCAGCATGAATTTAGATACCTCTAGTGTGGGCATCGGTATTGAAATTTAAACGTTCTTCATAGCCAGTGACAAAAAAATAGCTACTTGTAAGGCTCTGCTTCTTTTACATGATTTAAATATCTTGATACTGAAGATAAATTGGACATGGTGTTTTTTTTCCTTCCTGATATCTGTGAAAACATACTGCATGATTTAAAAATGTGTGAGATGAATCTTACAGCTGAAGTTGTTTATCTACATCACACGCTGGAAATACCCTGGAGAAGAAAACTTCTAAATTCTCATGTAGTCTCCCAGCTGCAGCACCGAAGTCCCTTATCTGACACAATTTATGTCATCAGCATTGCACTCATCTGACGCCACCGTGATAAAAGGACAGGGAAAACTGGCTCTGTGGAGCATCACTTGTGTTCTCTCTATATTTGAGGGAGTAAATTGGGAGAGGAGTGAGTTGTGACAATGGACAGCTGCTTTGTTACAGTTTTACATTAGTAGAAACAAATTTTAAGTTAGTAGAAAAACAATTCCAAAGCATTAAGGTTATAAAAACCCTCCTAGTCTTTTCTCACTTCTTCTTTAAAAGTCTAGACATGACGTATGGTATTTAGAAATGGGTCATAAAATTGGTTCCAGTTGTACCTTTTTTGTTTGTAATGGTTGTGTGATTAAGGTACATTTAATGGAAAACCAGTTTTCACTGTTATGAAAAATGCAGCCATTATTTTAGTATTCTGCAGAAAATGCATCCCTCTCTCTAGCAAAGCAATTCAGTTGCACCAGCTTATTCTTGGCATCAGGTAGCTTTAGAAAAAAATAGCAGGAAGTTGGATTGTGTAAATTTTGAAGTCAGAGCTTTTCATCTCTAATGTATAAAATAGAACCATAGTGTTTAGGCTATAGTATAGCTGATGTTTTTTTCTCCTGCTATAAACTTGCAGGAAACATCTTGTTACTGGAAAGATTAATTGCCTTTAGTGAGCTGATACTAACATTGTACTATATAAGATACATTATTAAAATTTTAATTTAACTTGCCAATATTTTTGTATTAGAAATTCACAGCCAATTCCTTGCCTCAACAGGAGGAAAAGAAAAATTATTTGGGATACACTTCACATGAACAATGAGACTTGTCATTTCAGAAGTCAAAAAGAGTCAAATACTTGTATTTGCTTGCATTTCAGGGTTCTTTTGCATCACACACTATTTAGATCTGAATGTATCTAAGTTACTCAAAATACGGTGTAATTTGGGTGCATAGTGCTTTCTGCCTGAGTACTAGCTGTCTTTTTTGTTTGGGTGATGCTGTAGAAGTTTCTGCCACCACAGATTTGTCAACTGGGACATCTTCTTGCAGTTATAACTGGCAGCTGACAGCAAGTATCTTTAGTCAGTTTTGTCAGATCTTGTGTTTATGAGAATAAATAATTTTCCTTTTTTGGAAGAGAAACATCTGAAGTATTTGGTTTTTCAACATCACTGCTAAAAATGTTTTAATTCTCTGAAGAAATGTCAAGTACTGTAAGACTAGCCTGTTACATGGCAAGACATTGACTACAGGAAATGTATTTTAAAACAAATGGTTATTTTCCGTCTCTATGGTAAGTGATTTTATAAACACTAAGAATGATAAATCCTGTGGTTTTTAAAATATTAGACATATTAGTATGTTAAAAATAACTTTCAGTGATGCAAAATATGTGCATTGCCTTATTACTGGACCAGGTTTCAGACGCTACCTTTCTTGGAGATAAGTGGTGTTGGGACATGATTGCCATGCAACAGTGGCCATTGCAGCAAAATTCCTTCTATGGCTAGAAACAGCCCATCCTGTGATATCACAGGAATGTCAAGCCACTGAACACATAGGCAATCAAATGTCTGTCTTATAAATAGAGCTCCAAAATGTTTATTCTGAAAACAGGAAATAGTTATTAAGAAGATAAATTGCATGGGATTTAATTTAATTAAAAGGGAAAACAGTTACAAAAACTGAACTATCATTATTCATCCTTTAGAAGGATAAATGCTTTAGAAATACCTCTTGGAATAGACCATTCTTAAAAGTAAGTTTTGAAGGTCGAGCAGTGAAAAATGCCTAATGCCAAGCTAGTTGTTACAGCAGTGCTGAATTTGATTAATTCTGGAGACAGTGACTCGAGGGAATTAATAAAATTTAAATTTAGTAAATTTTGTTTGAGAATTCTCAGTGAGAATATTAAGAGGAAATTCAGTTTTACACTTGAGATTCCTTGACTGTAAACACATCTCAATTTTTTCTTTATACATCTTCCTTTCCTTGCTAATAGTATTGCACTTTTCTACAATTTTGGAAAATCCTGGAAATCTGATCCAGGAATCATCAAAGCCACGGAAGAACAAAAGAAAAAGGTAAAGCCAGGAGATACGAACTTCTTCAACATCAGAGTTTTCTGTTCGGTACATTACTCTTCAATAAGTTGTTTAACGAAAGGTTTTAAATGTTGAAAAGTCTTCCAGATTTATTTTTTTAACATACAGAATGCATTTCAAGTCTAAACTGGTGCAAAACTGCATATTGGCTATTTTGAGTATCAAAATAAAATTGTAACTTGAATTTTCAGTTTCAAGAGTTTGAAAAGCAGTTAAGTGAAAAAGAAAATGTGACATTTCAGACTTCTGCTGTACTGAAACAAATAGCCCATTATGGGAAAAGTGTTATTTAATTTTATGAAAACTTTACAGACTTTTAAGTTCCTCTAATTTTAGTAATCTTTGTATGTGAAAGTATTAGACTGACAAACATTTTGAGGCTAAAACACCAAAAAACCCAGGCAGTTTGGGGTGGGCTTTTATTTTGGCACAAATGTCAGAGAAAATATAGGTGACCTAATGATAGCTGAGAGATTGTGTCATTATTAGCATCTCATATTTTTGTTTTAAATTAAGTGCATTGTTCTCAGCAACCAAACTGAGCATTGAATAAGCCAAAATTATACAAGCAGCAAAAGCATTTTGTTTTGTTTTGTTTAAGTTTCCTAGAAGCCAACGTTCCACCTAAAATGAACTTTGAACTTCTACTTCATAGTTATTTGTGAAAAGACCTGTGTGGATCAGGATCAGACCACTTGGAGTTATGTCCTTATGTAGAAATGAAAATACAATAGCCATTGAAAGGATGGTGTAGATGAAGTAATTTTTGTATTCTGCAATAGGTTATAGCTGAGTTCTTAGTCAATGTCCAGATTTGGATTTACTCAGAAAATTACATTTCTGTTATTGCCAGTTTGCCAAAGTAAATTCCCAACTAAACCTCCCCCTTCAGCTGGACTAAATTAAGAAGAATAGTCAACCATGACACTTTGGATTCGTTTCAGCAAATTGCACAAATATGCAGTTTATTTGATCTACTTGCTTAAGTAGGCAAGTGTGGTTCCAACAGCCTTGCTGAGCTAGGTAGGAATTGCAAAAGGCAACTTCTTGAAGCAGATGCACATGGCTGTGAATGTTTTGGATTTCTTACATGGTAGCTAACTGCACAGTAAATTTTTTTTTTTACCAGGGGTATGAACCACTGTAGGATGTGTTACCTTCATGCAGTGTAGCACTTCCTAATATTTTTCAGAATTTGCCTTCAAGTGTTTAATGCTGAGTTAGCCTTTAGCTTTGAAATAACTAAGAAAGAAAATTCTTTTCATTTCACATGACCATGTTAAGTATGTTTAGAAATGTGTAGTAAGCAACAATTTCAGATGTTTGTTGTTTTAATATGTCATGTCCTTTTTTTTGTGTTACAAAATAACCTAGGTCACTCTTAAAGCAAGTGAAGGAATAAGTAAATAAAATTTTCCTATAGGTCACAAGCATAGAAGATAGACAGTTTTACAAAGCACGATGATGTGAATCTAACTGAAGTGATCCTGGATATGGACAAGACTTGTGTTTAAAAGAGATTCGTCTGCTTTTGTTCAGTTCTGTTCTTCTTTAGGTTTGGGATTTTGCTTGTGGACAATGCTGAACTCCAGTGTTGAGTGTCAGACCATGCACATTCCTTTCTGCATCCTTTCGTTAGTCTGTAGGATAGTGTTATACTCTCACTGAAATCAGGACTAATTATGAAATTGTCCAGGGTATCAAAAGTCACACCAGCAGCATTGGAATCATAGTAGGTGACTAGGAATAAGTATAAACTAAAATTAATTTACAATTAAATATGCATATTAGTTTAATAAAGTAGATTTAAAATCTCTTTCATCTGAATTGAATTTGTTCCTCTGTGTGGAAAGAACTGAAATAAAGGGCTCACAGCCACTGGTCTGAAAATGCTTGTCACCATTTCTTTATATGCTAAATTCTAATTTTTGTTTTTCCTGCAGACAATAGTAGAACTTGCAGAGACAGGAAGTCTGGACCTCAGTATATTCTGCAGTACCTGCTTGGTAATATATTTTTTAAACAATTTCACCATTCATTACTTTCTTCCTTTAATGCTAAGCCAAAATTAGTAATTGACACATATTCAACCTTATTATTGCAATTCCTAAGGCAGAATTTATTTGTACTATTTAATCTAAGCAGTGTTTTCTATACATAATATGTACATTAAAAAAAAAAAAATGCAACAGTGAGAGGAAAAAAATTATCACTGTGGAAAAAACTTGCCAGTGTCAAAATTCAAGTATCCAGTATGTCTATCACATTGGTTGTTATACACCTAGCAAGTCATAAAAATCACACTTGACATTCCACTACCTTCATAACTCGCAGTAAAATTATGTTGTGCTTCTAGTAAAATTTTTTTTTTCAAAAACCAACAGTGTTTCTGTGTCTGGCAATAGTCGGGGGGAGAAATCTTAATTTTTGTAAAGCAAATGTAACATGCTTTTGTTTTGGAAGTTAACTAGCAAATACAAAATGCTCACGTATCAGTGTTAACACTGCAAAGCTGTGATGTATGTAGAACATTAGTGATGTTTGTATCTCCAAATTTGAAGCTGGAAAATTATATACAGATGTGGCACCTTAAAAATTATGTGTGTATATATACATATATATCTCATTCCACTTCTCTCAAGACATAACCTTCCAAGAAAAATATTTGGGAGTAATTTAGCATTTTAAGTTCCATCAACTTCTGCTTGTTGAATCATATATCTGTCTTTAGAAAATAACCTGAAAAGTTTATTTTAGATCTCGGTTATGAATGGTACAGAATCATGATACAAGCTTATTCTATATTTTCATTGTTAAAGGCTGAAATGAAGCTGGTTGCTATACAAAGCTCAGTAGCTGGAGGTGATAGAACTTTATATGAAAAAATAATTCTTTATATAAGAAAAATAATGTGAAAATCATTTCAGTGCAGTTGTAAGGATGTTTGTGTTAAACAGTGTGTAGATTAAGCTAAATAGCTAGGATTGCCTTAAGAATTAGTTTTAAGTTTAAAGTTCTCTGAGGAATTAACAATAGCACAATCAATTTATGTTTAAATTGAGGGTTTGTGTTTTCTTCTGTTAAAAATATATCAGGGTAACTTGCTTTTCTAAACAAATGTTTATTATCTTTTACAGATACGGAAGCCAGTGAGGTCCAAACACTGTGGTGTTTGCAATCGGTGTATAGCGAAGTTTGATCACCACTGCCCATGGGTGGGGAACTGTGTAGGTGAGTAATTTGCTAAAATGCTCTGCAAGGTTTTGCTGTTCTCATTTCACAGTGGAAGTGACTTGGCTTCTTAAGAAAAGCTTTTCAATATTGAGCTTAATTCTTTTTCTACATGTGATTCTCTGCATTATTCTCCTTTGTATTGTCTGTTGTATACCCTTCCTCAAAACTGTTCTGTGTCTAATTCCGTTTGCTACATATGTATTTGTATTGACATAAAGTTTAGTAATGAAAAGATGAAAAGCTTGGCTGCTGAAAATGCATGTGCCAATTCTGCAACTGATTATTATCCATTACATAAGATGAAAACTTTCATTTTGACCAATAATATTCAGTAACTTATTGGTAAAGTATGCATATTTATTTTAAATTGCAATTTAAATTGTTGTGATTATAGAAGTTAGATACAGAATGACGTCCTATTGAGGTATTCTCTTTTCGACCATCCAGGTTGTCTTTTGTTCTCCCCAGTGATTATGAAATGAATGGATATAGAACAGAAATAACGTCTTTTAGTGCTGCTGTTCTCAGTCATACTTTTTGAGAAACTTAATTGAAAACCATTATTATTATTATTATCTCAGCTAGTGAATGAGTGCAGCTTGCTTCACATGTTTAAATTTTGAGGACACAAGCAGAGGTAACTTTAATCTTGGGGAGGTATTAAGACCTGGGTTCACTGACAGTTGATAGTTCAAGAGTACTTCATTGTAGTCCTTTCAAATAGATATAATAATGAATAATCAGAGTAGTTTGGTCTGAAAATCAAGAGTAAATAGTCGATCCTGACATTTAAATTGTAATAGAACATCTCTAAAGTCTCGTTGAGATCAGTTTATATCACCCCCTTCTGTTTTATGTTTCCTGCAGATGTTACTATCTGAGGTATTTTTGGTTTATATTTTAGGTGTTTTACAATGAAAAACTAAGAAATTTTTAATTCAGACAGGCAGGGGAGCATGGGCTCAGGTTTTGCAAGAGTACTGAGGAGTACATGTTAATGGAACAGAAAGATCCAGTATTTTAATCAGTAAATGGAAAAAAAAAAACAAAAACCCACCAAATGGGGAAGGAACGACCTTATTTGTGTATATTGAGAGAGTCTGTGAGTGATGGGATTAGGGTAGGTGGAGGAAATGGTTTTTAAGCAACAATGATGATGGAAAAGTAGAGGAAAAGTAGAATCTGTCTTTTAGTGGTGGTGTCCAGAGTGGGGTAACTGGAGGTAAAAGTAAACATTAGGACCCTTGAAAGCATGCTGGGAAAAAGCATTAGAAATCATAGTATGGGACTTGGAGCTGAACCAGAGGGAGTGATGGTCTGAACAACCTTATATGGCTTCTCTGTCTCAGATTGGTACATGGTCACTCTAAGCATGGAGTTGCAAAACAGAATCCATTCTTAAAACAGCATTTGTGGTATGTTTGCCAAAAAGGGAAACATGAGTCATGCCTTTCTGGAAAGGTGGAATTTGGATGTGTGTGGAATGTGTCAAAAGGATAAGAATGTTGCTAAAAATAGGACTGACGAATCTTGTAAGAGTGTTTACAGACGCTCTAAAATAAGTCCTTTGGGGATAAAACTTGGCACATAAAGAGACTTAGAATATTTTTACCATTTTGAAGAAGTTGACAAAAAGTGGAGACTATTTGGAAAATAAATGAATTGACAACTAGGACAAATGGTTTTCCTCGAGATTTTAGTTAAAATACAGCAAGTAAGTCTCTAGAAGTGATTATATTTATCTTCTAAATGGAGTGTCAGAATAGCATTATGATCTTTTACAATTTTTTGGTTTTATTTATTTATTTATTTATTTTAACTACAGGGGATGACTCTATTCCTGCCAGTCCAGGAGGCAACTGTGGAGTACTGTACAGTGTTTTGCCTAATCTTACTCAAAATACAGTTTCTCCAGTTTCTTTTTCCACAGATTTTTTTTTAACTGCGATCAAGATTACACTATTTCATTTATAGTTTTAAATGCTATACCCATGTTTTTACCTCACATGTGGATTTCCTGTTAGGCAATATTTGATTTAGTATCATTAAAGATATTGCTGAAAGAAGCATCCCATCAGGTGCCTCTCAGATGGACTTCTAGGCCACTGTTTAACTTCTGTGTTCTTTATAGAATGTCTTCTATGAAACTAAACAGTTCTGAAATTTAGAATGGAAATGAAAGTGATACCTTAGGGACATTCCCAACACTTTCTCATATCCCCTTGGGTGATTGAAGGCAATATTACAACATAATTCTGTGTTTTCAGGAACTTATTTGATTTTCAAGGAAGTGTCTTATGTTTAGTCTAGCTTGTGTCATATGTATGTTTTTCCTCATCTCTTATTTATACAGTCTTTCAGCTCACTTGCTAAAAGCACTTGATTATTTTCTGCCTCCAGAGGATGCTCTTGTTTTAGCAGGAAAAACATTTGACATAATAAAGAAGTAAATGCTGTGCTGGTAAATGATGACAGCCAAATCTTTTGTAGCCCATTATCATCTCTGTGGGTTTAGTTTACAGCCTGGGGCTATTGGAAGGTTGAAATACTGGACATATTTTACAAACAGAAGAAAGACTGAGTACTCCAGAATTATGATGTACTCTCATAAGAAGCATATTTTTAGCTCTACTACTATTAAAAATAGATTCGTCTTTTAGTAACTTAATTTTCTTGCATTAGAATTCTGTCTAAAGCAGAGTCGTTTTTATCCCATTCATTGTTATAGCTAGGTTCTTGTCTGTTCAGTTGCAGGTATTTGTTTTACAAGTTTTACTAGATATTTTATTTTTAGCTAGTTTCATCAAGCATCTAAACATAAGATCTGAGTTAGCTTATTATCAAGGAAGGTTGTGTATTTGTTCATATTTCTGTTATTTTTAAAAAGTGAACTCTGCAGTTTGATGGTTTTTCAGTGGCTTTTAAAAAATACTTATTCATGTGTAATTCCTGGCTGTTAAGGGCTCTGCAACAGCTGTCACCAACATTGCTCTAAATATTGTCTGTCAGTAATTTTATAATTTCCTGAAAGAATGAATCAGTGAATTACAGTTGTAACATGACAAAAAGTTAAAGAAAAGTTGCTTTATTGTCTGAGAAATAAAAGAAAAATCATAAGTACATCAACTAATTTTGCTGTCTTGAAGTTATAGTGGCTTAATATTGTAGAGTAATGTTTATATACAATAATAAGCAGTACTTCTAAGCAAGCAATTAAACTTTCTGGTGTAATGTTGTCTTTCTGCTGCTGAAAGTGTAGTAATTTGGTCCCTGTTGTGCAACTTTAGGAGCAGGGAACCATCGCTATTTTATGGGATACCTGTTCTTCCTGCTTTTTATGATCTGCTGGATGATCTATGGATGTATCTCGTGTGAGTAAATGTGATTTTTGTCTTTTTTTAAATTGCTTTTAAATACTTTATCTCCTCATATGGATTTTTTAGATCTTTGCCTTATCAGAATTTTGGGTATTTTTATCCTGGAATTTAATTACACATTAATATTTGACTATATTGGGTATTTTAATTTAGAAGATGTTTTTCTTGTCCTAGATCTTTCCTTTCTTCACAGACAAGTATGTGCGTATGTCATGTGTTCAAGGAGTTGGGAAAGGAAGAGAGAGCAAGTAAAGCTCTTCTGGCACTTGTCATTTTCTTATTTAATTTAACACATTCTAATGTGGGCATTATATGTTGCTGTACAATAAAAATACCTTAAATATTCTCTTCCATATATTTTTTGGCTTTTTTTTTCTCTAGACTGGGGTTTCCACTGTGAGACAAGTTACACAAAGGATGGATTTTGGACCTACGTTACACAGATTGCTACCTGTTCTCCATGGATGTTTTGGATGTTTCTAAACAGTGTGTTTCACTTCATGTGGGTGGCTGTGTTACTCATGTGTCAGATGTATCAGGTATGGAACAGCACTTCATTCATAATGCTGTGTCTTGGGAGTGACATAAGAATATCAAATATTTCTGTCATTTAAATTTTCGTGTTCATTGTGCTAGACCAAGTGTTTAATCTCTCAGCCTTGATGGCAAGCATCTGCTGTCTCTCAGTATTAGGCATCATTCAGTTCTAACTCACATGGCCATTTTTTTTTGTGCAAGAGGTTAAAATACCTACCTCCTGCTTTCCATTCTCAGAATAACAAAAAGGTAAAACAGACCAGAAAAAGGTAATAAAAACTAATACAGGATAAGAGCTGTGAGGCCAACTTATAATACAGGTGTATGTTATTAATAAAAAGAGAGTGGTAGTTTGAAAGAGGATGCAATAATTTCTTACATTTCTTCAGTGTGAGTTGAGGCTGTGTTATTGTACTGTAATCTGACCAAACCCAGGTTTTCTTTATTGTTTCTAAGGAAAGAAAAGTCATATTGAAAAGCCTTGAAAGTATGACTTGTCATTCATGAGCCATGAGACCTAATCTTTCCAGAAAACTTTCCTGGAAATAAAAATTATCCTCTAAAGCTTAGGTAAAACTTTTCAATGAGTTTAAGTTTTGTCCTCTGTTTTTGCAATATTCGTTACTTACAACATATATCAATTTCAAAATCTTATGGTTTACATTTGCTCCTAATAATTTCCCCAGTCAGAAACTTGTTAGTCAAAAGAAGAACTTTAAACCAGTACATTTGGTCCTTTTTCAGTCTGTCTTGTGCAGTACTTGGTTGCATGTGTTTGTGTGAGCTAAATTACTTATTCTTCCTGTCTTAAGATATCTTGCTTGGGTATCACAACAAATGAAAGGATGAATGCAAGAAGATACAAGCACTTTAAAGTTACAACCACATCTATTGAAAGCCCATTCAAGTAAGTTTTGAAGTATATACAGATTTCTTATTTGTGTAGCCTTGCATACATTTGAATCATATCGCTTGTTGAAACAGAACACACCTAAATACTTTCAGAGTGTTTTCTCTACTTGGAGTGCTGAATCTCGTCAGCTGTTTTGACAGCCACACATTCTGTCCAGTTAAAGGAAGTGATTAATGTTTTATAGCGTAGGGTGCATAAACACAGAAAAGAACACTTTCCAGCAGTGGTTGTATTTCACTGTAGAGTTAATGGAGAAATAAATATCCTCTTTATAAAGCAGATGCTCAAACCAGAGGTCGTTGCTTACTGCAGCATGTCTACATTGACCTGGACATTCATTTCCATAATGGGCACTTTCTCCTGAGTGATACTTACTGTGCTGTTGAATTTGCTCTGTGCAGTAGCTCCTCTTTCTCTCTATGTGAGAAAAGAGGCTTCACTTTCTTCCTATTCATGAGGAAGAGCATGGCCAAAGCTACCTGTGGGGACGGGAGCAGGAACTGAAGTGGGTGTTGCATGGGTGAGAGCAAGCTGTTGCATACAGTTTTTGGGCATCAGTATGTAAAAGGGTAGGCTGGGATTCTGTAGTGATAAGGGTGCAAGATGAAAGATGGGGGTTCGAGGATGAAATAGCACTGAGATGGGAATACGGGGTCGTGGAGCAGCTTGTGGAACCAAAACAGGATGTAAATGAAGGCATGAAGCTGGATATTGATGGGTTGAGAGCATGTTATAAAAGGAGCTGGAAAAAGAAAAAAGCACATCTCATTCTGCTGCATATGCTGTGTCTCCTGTGGGAGCTGCTGCTCTTTCTGGTGCCACACAGGGTAAAGGAGATAAGAGATGGGAATTGTGATCAGCAGCAGTCAGGATGGAGTCACACAGTCCTGTGCAGTGTGCTCTAGGATGGCCCTGGTTGAACCAGGGACAGACTGTGATCCCTTTCAACCTTGCCCATTCTGTATTTCTGTTATGTACCAGATGAATTTCTGTGCTAGAAATTTGTGTGTTTTTTTTTTAGTATCTCTTCATACAAAACTTGTAGTGAGAAGCAGACAAGCATCTCTGTGTAGCTGAAGTGTTCCTACAGATTAGAATTGTAATGAAACCAGATAATTACTTTGTCTGGAAAACACAAGGTGGTGCACAGGATAGGAAAAAAGTGCTAGTTTGATCCCAAATTATTGTCACATTCACAAACCATTTTAATTGAAATAGCTGCTATTATAAAAATAACGCCTGAAAATAACACCAGCTGTCTGAAATAACTGACTTAGCATCACCTGTCACATGAAGCATCGTCATCAAATAATTTAATCTTGTTTTTGCTTAGACCTGCTCTCACATACATCATTACATGAGCTTCTCTTCCAAAAAACTGTAATCTATTCAGCCCATGTCTAATTAAGTTTAAAACCGCCAGCATGTTGGGAGTTTTCATGTAGGTTTCTTAAATATTTGACAGTTAATTGATTCAGCCACAGAAAGTGCTTGAATAGTTCATTTAATTCAGATAATGCTTTCTTAATTTTGTGTTGTCAAGGGACCTGGTTGATCTTAGACCTGCACCTGGTGAACCAGTATGTATGGAGAAACAGATATCAGTAAATATGGAAATTATTCAAGGAAAACATTCACTTCATGCCATTTTGTTTTGCATCCATCTGTGCAATGCAACTGTCCTCTTAGAATAGGATGTGAACTACCAGGTTGTGCTACATGGTGGTGGACTGCTAAAAACGTATTTTGGTAGGTAGTGGAAGAAAGTTGGCCTCTTGATCAAGCCCAAGGATCAAACATTCACCAGTCTGGTGACCACTTCTATTTCAGAACTTGCTCATCAACTTGCTGATCAAGTATGAGAGTAATTCTGAACAGAGTTGGTTTTCTGAAGTTAGAAACTTTAAGGGTGAAGACTCAAATTTGTAGGTAGGCAAAAGATGATGTACTTTGCTAGATGAGCTATGATATTGCTTGCTAACATGTGTTTTTCTTTTGTTTCTAGCCATGGATGTATAAGGAACATTATAGACTTCTTTGAATTCAGATGCTGTGGTCTTTTTCGGCCTGTTATTGTGGACTGGACAAGGCAGTATACAATAGAATACGACCAAACTTCAGGATCAGGCTACCAGCTAGTGTAGCACCACCTTCATCCTGTGAGCATATCATACTGAGTGGTGCCTGAAAAATTTCCTCTCTCTCTCTCTCTCTCTCTCTCTCGACTCCGCATCCCTTGAAGAGTAGCATGCTATATGTAGGGCTGATGATGAATCATAAAGGTACCTTCTCTTCATCAGAGTTTTATTAACAAAAGTAAAAATGGACAGAATAAACTGCCAAACCTGATAAGGAAGAGGAGGAAGATCAAAAAGGGATTTTAACAGTTCTTAACATGAGAATTATTCATGACAACATATTCACAATATTTGTTATCGGGTTTTTTATTTAAGGTCTTTCACAATGGAGCATGAGATTATTGAAGTATTGACATAAGTAGTTATATTGTGCTGAGCAGAAAAATTTGTATCCCAATATCAATAATTCCACTGAAACAAGAATCTAGAATATAAAACTAAATTTCATGATACAGAGTTCACTGATCGCTATGTTGTAGTTCTTGTAATGTGATTTTTTTAATACAGATTTTCTGTAGTAAGATGTACATTGAAAAATGTGCTTTTCAGTACTGTTATAAACATCCTATGGTGGGGATCCCCTGTAACATGTTAAGTTATAGCAGTAGGGCACGTCAGGTAATGTTGAGTAAAACTATGTTGCCCACGTTTTTTAGTGATTGTTTTTGCCACCAGTTAGTGGTACAACTAAATACTTGTAATAACCCTGTTCTGAAATAATGTAGTCTGAAATAAACAACTGCGCCAATAAGGAAAGTTTTCTGTCAAAGTTAAAACCCTGCTTAAATGCATGATACAACTGTAAAATTAGTTTACAGTATATAATGTTCAGGGAAAAAAAGTGGAAGAAAAATAATTATCTTTGAAGTAATTGTATAAGCAACTTGCAAACTCGCAATGTTTTAGTGTTAGGTTTGGTCCTCATGCAGTACTGTGTAGTGTATTTGGAAACATGCTGGAGGAGAAACTACATGGGGGGGTGCCACAGATGTGAAAGCGAATGTCTGTGATAAAAAGACAAGATGGTTTTAAATTGAATGCAATTGCTGAAGAACCTGAAGTTGCCTGAAATGCTTATTTCATTTGGATGTGAAACTATATAACCCAAACTTTTAACAAAAACAAAAAATTAAGAATCGCCGTAACAGCACGTGCGCACAGAAAATGCAGAGCACTGTTCTGAAGATGATGGTGTATTGGCACGTGGAAATCACCCTTAATTTCTGTTTATAAGTTCTCATGCTACAGATGTGTTTGGAAGGTAAGGAATGATCTGAAATTGCATTCCAAAGGGGCTTTTCTTGAATGTGATGCACTGATTTTTGTTATGGTGTTTTCATATACTCATAGTGAATTGTTCACTGCTTCCTTAACTATTGTTTACAGAGAGACTGAGAATCAGTTTAGTTCTCTTCTAAGTGCTGTAGCAACCCTGTGGTTCGAGGAACCTGTGAGGGGAGTTTGGGGAGGGACCTGAAAACAGATGTCTGAGACCAGTGTAAAGAATGTGTATCTGTATATAAATAATTTATCAAATAGTTTTTTCTCTGTGAGTGTGTGTTTAGTGTATTTAAAGCTGCTCATTTTCATTTTATTCAACCAAAAAAGTGTAGGAAGGTATCTAATGAGCTTTTAGTGATGTTAAATATTGCTGTTAATAGGCATTATGCCCTGCAAATTCACTGCATGTTTGATGCTTGGCAAAATTAGCGTTTTCTGTAATACGCAGATTACAGGTAATAAAGCAATCTAGTGGTATTCCCGGCCCTTGCCTTAGTAAGAGGAGCAGTGAAACTGTAAATAGTTGATGTTCAGTATTTGCAAGTAAACATTTTTTCTGTAGTTGTTCATTGATCTCAAGACACACACTTAGTTTGCAAGTACCAGATATCAGGATTTACAGAAGTGCAGCATTAGAGTCCTTGAATGTTTAATACTGGAAAAATCAACGTTGTCTTGGACACTTTTAACAGGAGGGGTTTGGGTATAGGGGTGGCAAGAAGCTTTGGCTACTGTTGTCAGACAAAATTTGTAATACTAACAAAAACATGCTCTATTTCTGTGAAAACAATTGACTTCAGTTATTCATATTTTTTTTCTAATCAGAAAAAAGCATGAAAGCTTTACACTATGGTTTGTTTTAATCACCAATGATGTTCTTCATATTTCTTCGTTCATTCTTTTTTTGCATTTTAATCGGGGGTCGGTTGACTTGAGGAACTTCAATAAATACACTTTTAATAAATATCAGCCAGCCACCAGAAGAGCAGTTCAGTGCATGATGCAAGTTTTGGTCATATTTGCCCAGTAGCATTAACTGCCATGAATTGCATCATGCACTCCATGTCAAAAATGTTTGCAAAAGAAGATCTGATCCTTGGTAGCACATAGCAAGTTCTGCACTATTTACATGTCAGTAGCTCTCTGGTGACAGATTTGCTGAGACCTGCAGAATCTGGGTGATAGTAAGTAGTTGTGAAAATTAACATGCATATATGGATTTGGGATGTATGAAGTTTCCAGTGCAAAATGTAACTTGAATAACACTGAACTGTTGATGTGAAATCATAAAGCAAGCAGGGGGGAGCCAACTATGCAGCATTTTTCTGTCAAGTTATCAAACCGAAAATTCACTTGTTGAACCAAAACTGCATTGCTTCTGAAACTTAAGCTGATTCAGACCAACAGCAGATCAGACCAACGTAATCTGACATAGGTAGAATAAATAGGAATTTTGTCTTGGCCCTAAACATGTGCTGTTTCTTTGCAGGTTTTTGTATTCTTTGATGTCCACCAGATTTTTTTTCAATTAATGTGTAAAACAGCATCACTACATTTTAAGCTGTGGATTTTTTTGTATATTATTTATAACTGTGCCAAGTATTATTTTAATACTGTCGAGATCTTGATGTGTATTACATTGTGAACAAAAAAAATCTGTAAAATGTTTAATAAACTAGCTCTCCTTACATAAATTAAATCTGTTAAATTTTGTAAGTTATTAATCAAATAAATATTGACTCTTAGATGCAGTGTTTGTATTGACTTGGGGTGTGATTTCATACAGTGTAGTTTCTGTCCAGTTTCAGAAGTCTTTCTGGAAAGATGTACAGGTGTCTTACAGATGGCATGCACCCAAATCTTTACTGATGTGAAAGCATATGAGTTACTACACTGTTGTGGTAAATTACACCTTTGCACTACCAATTAAATTTAGCATTCACTAATTAAATATTCCTGTCTTTTGAGTGAAGCATGCTGGCAAGGTAACATTTCTTAGGGGAGAACTCCATCTAGGGACTTTGATGGGGCCTAGTGTACTTACATAATGACATTCGAGGTATTCTAAGGGTCAGCCAGACATTACATAGGGCTAGGATGTGTCACCACACCGTGTACTTCTGGGTGGCACTTGCAGGAGACAGACTACCTTGGCTCTTCTAGTCCATGCCAAAGGTTAGAGTTTGAGTAGAAACAAGGTAACAATCAAGTTGGAATTTAATTGGGATATTTATAACCAGCAATATTTATTAAAGTACACATCTAAAGGGAAGAAGAAAGTGTTTTCTACTGAGTCTTGGTTTGACATTGAGAATTGGTGCTGGTCTTCTCCCCTTCCCCAAGCAGTGTTCTTGGTGAGGTTGTGTCCAGGCTGACTATCCTTTGGCTTGTCAGGGAAAAGACCAGGGAAGACTTTTGACTTGTGCTGAAGATCTCCATCCAAGATTTGCAGTGCTCCATCAGAGGAATTGCTGTGCTTAGGAATACTGATGATTTGAAAGCTGGTTCCTGGGTTTGGGGTTTATTTGGAAAGAAGCCAGCCCTCTGCCACCCTCATTACCATACCTTGACTCAGTGCCTTGCACCTCCCATTAGCTGCCTTCCAGTAAAATCAGTTTTTCTTGCTATGAAAGCAATGTCGATGATATGAATAGCAGGACTGAGAGTTTTTCCCTAGGTTTCCTAGGCTGTGCTGTTGCTTGCTGCCTCACTTCCACCTGAAATGTGCTGTTTCAGACTTACTGTTGTCTTTTTCAGCTCTAATCTTTCCTGCTCCATGAACCGGACAAGCTCTTGGGTCACATTTTGAGCTGGCTTGTTTTTCCTCCTAGCCCCATGGTTCCTTTATAACCTGTACAAAATGCTCTTTGTGTATTATTTTGAGTAGTACATAGTTTTCCGATTAGGCTTTTGGCTTGGACTGCTTCACTGCCTCAGACCACGGTCATAGATGTTGGTTGAAACTTCTTTAGACCACGCTGACACACTTGCTTTATGTTTTGTTGCAGCACCCAGTCTTAAATGTGTTTCCATAAATTCAGTGTTGTGAAGGGTTCTTTTATCCCAAAGAAGTGTCAGCCTACTTCCCAAGCCAGACAGGAGTTTCAAAGTTTTTTTTTTAACCTAACTTCTTAATCTGCAGCTGTTTTGGTGGAGTACTCCTGCAGGGGAAGTTCTGTGCCTAACAGCACCTCAATACCAAAGCACACACAGCCCCCCAGACTATTATGGTGAAAATGGTTTTCATTTACTAGAGACTGTGCCAGAGACAGGCACCCATTTAGGCACAGTTAGCCCTTATTAGACCTGTGTTGCCATACAGAGCAATAGATGAAGATTTATTACCTCTGCGTATGTCCAGCTTTCAGCAGAGTTGTGCATCAACTCTATAAAGCATCATTCTTCCACCCCTGAAGTACCTGGCCCTCCCCTCACTTTTGTTGCTGACAAAGTAGGCAACACATAGATTTAGGGTATATCAACAAGCAAAGCTTTATTGAATTGTTACTCAGTATTAAAAGTGTTACAGTGTGATACACAAGGCAAGGAAAAAAGCGGTGTGTGTGTGTTTTTAAAATCATCTGCTGAACACTACAGTAACTAGTATCTGTTTCACAGTAGTTAGTAACGTTTAGGAAGCTCTTGCTCCTTCTAGCAGGATCTCAGCAGAGCTGGAAGGTGCTTTTGGGCCCCTCACTGGGCATGAACAAGGGCACCTGCTCCCTGGCCATACCCAAATCCCTTGGGGCCAAAGTTCTTCGCGTAACAACCTGTGAGAAAGATGAACATGCAGTAGCTGAGTCTTCTGACACGTTAATTAAGAACAACACTGTCTAGGCTAAGCCTCTCAGCAGCTTCCCCTTAGTCACTAGAATATCCCCCTGGGAAGCAACCCTTAGAAACATTTTGTTAAGCTGCATAACTAACAGGACTGAACTCAGTAGCCAGGACTGTTCAGTCTGTGCAGCTCCCAGTCCACTCTGGGAGAGCAACTCACAGATCAGTTCTGTGGCTTGGTATCTGTTAAGTCATTTGTTGTCATCAACCCACTGTGTGGATCAAGTTTATATCCACAACCACTCAAGAAGGCAGAGCAGGATGCATGCTGGCTTGTTTCCCTACTCTGATCAGGCACAGGGCAAGGCTGCTGCTGCATTTCTCAGTATGTGATGTTTTACTTGATGCAGATGTCAACTACAACAGCAGCTTCAGTAGTATCTTTTTTATTTTTTACTCTATTCCTATGACTTAGAGAGCACTTCCATGTGAACACGAGCCTGAAAGTTTCTTATATCAGCAATATATTGACCATTTGTCCTTTAAAGACATTATCTTGAACCATAAACAAATGGTCTTTGCTTCTTTTCTCACCTTTGCAATAGATTTCTCCCTCTTTTTCAGTTAGGGTTGTAGATTCTAGGCTTTTTCCACACTTGGCACAACGGAAGCAGTTCTTGTGCCATGGCTAGAGAAAATAAAAAAGATAGTATTAATATACAGGATGCCCAAGTTGGTAAAAAAAACACATTAACTGGAGACCTGGATCACTGTTGATTAGAGACTGGTGCAATGAAAGCCAGCTGAAACGCACCAGTAGCAAACAAGAGCATCTGCATTTCTGTAAGCAGCACAAAGCCCCAGATTCCGCCCAGCATCCTGCTCAGAGCAGCACTCTGAAAGGTTTGGGCTTGCTGTGATCAATTCAGAGCACATCTTCGCTCTCTGTAGCAAGTCAGCTGGCAGACTGACATGCAGTTTTACATGGTATTTTCAGAGACCATCCCCCTTTTGCTGAAACATTCAGCCTCTTTCACAAGCTGCACAC
Organism: Hylia prasina; assembly: GCA_013397195.1. Taxonomy (NCBI): domain Eukaryota; kingdom Metazoa; phylum Chordata; class Aves; order Passeriformes; family Sylviidae; genus Hylia; species Hylia prasina. Next base: position 160,672 of record VYXD01008480.1, read on the forward strand.
CTCAAGATTGTTCTCTCTTCTGGGTGAGAGGGGCTTCAGTAGTCTGCTTCAAGTCTCTAGCACAAGACAATACTAAATTTTCACCTCTCAAATCTAAGGTGATCACTCATCACCCTGCACTTCAAGTGCTTCTTTTTCAATTAAGTTGACTGATTTGACTATTTCCAGTGCAAAGAAATGCAATTTTAAGGCAACTGCCCTGCAGTTGGTTCCCTGGTGGGACGGACAAAACACACCTTGCTCAATTTGAAGTCCACATAGCAGGTACAAAACAGCACATGCAGCTCCTTACCTTTCCAGCACCTATTACTTTCTCTGCTGCATAAACAGAATCACCACACCTGGAGCATTTCTCTGTCCCTCCAAACTTCTGAGCAAACTTGGAAGGGTTTGGATTTGTGGTGGGCCGGTGAGGAGAAGGCGTGCTGAAAGAAACAGGACATTAGTTTTCTCCTTTACCAAATGATCTCTTGCTCTGCTTCGCAACATGAACAGACCAGCATCCAGCACATGGTACAGAATACAGTACTGCTGCAAACTGGAGAAGTTAGAAGAAGTAATTTGTTAGCAAGGCTAACAAATTACACTTGGTAGGGAAAAAAAGCCATAACAACAAAAAGAGAAAGGCCATGCTTTATAGGATAAAAAGAAGCTACTGTAAAGGCTAATTTCCTGAGGAGCCTTTCCCTTTTCACTTAAGTAGAAGAGCAGAACTCTATCAGGACATGGATTTTTCAGACAGTAAGCTACAAATAATTCTGTTAAGTTCCTGTCCACTTGTTATAATCAGGAACCTGAATGGATCACTGAACCTGGCTGGAGAGCATACATCATACAAACATTAAGCAGTAATTTAAGAACTTCCATGAAGCAAGTTGTGAAACATACCTCAGCTTCTTTCCACATGCTTTGCTTTACAGCAAGAACTTAATTAGACTAGGAATGTTTACTGTTTAATGTGACTTTTGGTTTTGGCTATAATTAACCACAAACCGTTCCTTCATTTGCTATTAAAAATTCATTCTGCTTGTAGCCCCAGATTCTCAGCTGTCCAAATCCATCCTTGGCAGAACCTGTTGAACACTGCCATTTCCAGCTTATTCAGGAGAGCAATGTGAGACCCACAGTCACCTCTGTGAGCTCATGCAATGCCATCAGCAGCTCCATAATCCAATCCCCTACGTCTCATTCATAGGATGAGTGTGTCCTTGCTTGCACTAACTCCTGCTTCTACTGTTCTGACTCACATAGTCACCAATGGAGCTTTGTGCAATGCAGGTTCAATGCCCTGCATTCAACTAGACTGGAGTATTTTGAAGCATTTCTATTCCAAACATGAACATAAACAAAATCCAGCCTGAAAGACTAAAAACAGTACTGAAGAACAAGGGCATGCCCCAACTCAGTTCACTCACCTCTCAGGCTTGATGCCTAGTCTTTCTCCCCTGTCCATGTTCAGCGTGCCTGCCCCTTGGCCATACCCATAACCTTTTGGGCCATACTTTTTCCCATAGCAAGATTTGCAGTAAACTTCAGCATCATGAATTGCTACAGTTGTGCTGTCCAAGTTTTTCCGGCAGACCACTGGAGGTAAAAAGAAAAAAAAAATTAAACTGCCTTAAGGGACTATTTCCATCAGCACATATAGTAAGCCAAAAATCAAGTGAGAAGTGATATTATGGGTTTCCCTGTCCAAAATTCTTCCCATCAGGCTGTGGGACCACCAGAGACTAGAGGGAGCAAGTTACTGTTTGTATTTGTGAATTATGGGCCCTATTCCCTCCCACTTCTTTATGACTGTGACATTTAAAGCCTGGAAACTTGCTGTGGCTTGATGAACGAGGCTGCTCAGAAACCCAGAGAGGGCAGTCAGCAGTTTCCCTTGACAGATGCCATACAGCATGAAGCAAAAGCCTATCAGTACAGCAGAGCCCCTGTCCTGCCCTTTTGGCCAGGGTGGGGCTGGGAAAAAGCAACAAACCTTCAAGGTTTCCCCCTGCCCCCCATCTCAATAGTGCTTCAGGCCAGAGCTGGGGCTGGTTCTCAGCTGTCACCGGAGGGACTGTGCTTTTCTGGCATTCCTACATTGTCCTTCAGCACAATGCAAGCCCTCCACTCAAGGTTACAGTAGAAGGGAGAACTATTTCCTTCTTAAACCTCCTTCTGTATGCCAACTGGCACGCTCTTTCCATTTGTGACAGCATTATGCCCATGAAAAAGCATTTGGGGAGAGAAAAAGAAATGCTCTCATGAATTTTTTGTTTAAAGATTTTAATGTCTTCAAAACACTGGGTGACTTTTGCTTCTGGCAATCATTAGCCCAAGGTTCTTTTTATAAGACACTAATATCCAATAAGTAAATCAATTAATGCATGTTTGTTAAGTCTGTGGACTTTAACCCCAACAGAAGTATGCACTAAGGAAAACCATGCAGTCAGACACACTAGATCCATTGTTTGACTGTGAATTCCAGGTTTCTTTTAATAGTAACTCCCATAAAAGGCTGAAAATGAGGCAGACAAAGCATCTAATCTTTGTTTTTTGTGACCACTGTAGAGCTCAAGGAAAGGAGTGTAGGTGTGCCAAGGCTCTCAAGGCCAGCACAGCACACCAAAGTTAGGCAGCAGACTTAACAGCAAACTCATTAGAGGGGCCCAGCTATAACTGCAGCCAATGTAAGAAGGCTAAACCCCAGCTCTGCCCATATGTATTAATCACCAAAAAGTGGGGCAAGACAGTACCTCATGTTTGCAATAAGGTAGAATTCTCTGATTCAGACAGAGAGGCTGTCTGCTTGCAAAGTAGGAGCCTCCGATTCACAGGGACCCTTTGTTCCCTTCATCTAAGCAGAGGTATTTTCAGCAGAGAAAGTGATTTTCAATGCCTCACTGGGCTTGTTGGTTGGACTGGAAAATAATGCTTTGGACTCCTTTCATCTGAAATAAACCACAGGTCCCTGTGCCAAGAAAGTTTAGGCTTTTGGCTGTACTAAAGCATCAACAGCTCGGCTATGCTCGTGCACACTGCAGGCCTGGTCTGCACAGGACTCCAGGGCAGCAGTTCCATAACTGTTCCTTCAGCTTCTGCCAGCCCCAGGACCACAGGGAGAAGCCCAGCCGAGCTCACATCAGTGCAAACAAGGCTCGGCCACTGGGCTTCCTCCTCTGCATGAGCAACACTTAGCCAGGTTTCCAACCTCAGGATCCTTCAGACTCCTGAGGAAAAGGCTGGCAAGAGTGCAAATGGATGTGCTCTGCTCTGAGACATACATCCCACCCCTTGATATGATAAAACCTCTCCAGGAGGTGAGCTCTCCCCCAGGGACTGCCAAGCCCCAGAAGCACATGGGGAAGCAGGAATGAACCCCAACACATGATGGACAAAGTCACCTCTGGCCACTGCCATCCAGTGCATCACAGGTACCAGCTGAGTCTGAGACACCTCCTGTGGACCAGCCCCCTGCTGCTGTGACCCCCACAGTTATGCCAGGAGAGATTTTGGGGAATACTTACTGCAGAGGAAGCAGCACCGGTGGAAGCTCCTCCCATCACACTGCACTTCCTCAGCATGGTAGACGGTGCGGCCACAGGCACCGCATTTGTTGCCACCTCCCCAGTTCGGCATGGTGGTTCTGTGTGCCCAGCCAGGCAGGAGGGGAGAAGGGGAGATGTTTGTTAAACACAGTGTCCTCCACCACCCTGGCCCCAGGCCAGCTGGAGTTACAGGCTCCTTTAAACCAGATCTGTGAAGTTTGTGTGGCATCAGAGCACAACCCTGCAATTTCACCAACTGTTTAAAAACATGACCTTCCACTGCGTGAGAAGTTTTGGGACCAGTTCAACTTCCCAGCTCTTCAGATGCCAGACCAGACTTAAAGGCTTAGGCGGGCTCTCTACAGCCATTTGTAAAAGCAGATGAATTGGCAAGGGGAACAGAGACCACTGCTGCTGAACAGCAAGAAAAATAGAGACAGTCTTCATGAGCCATGTCCTCTGTCCCTGCCTGGGGATTTTGAAAGTTACAGAAATTGGATATGCACAAATTACAGTTTCATGCACAAGAGCTTTACTGTACCTGGAACAAATGCCCCCCCAGATGGATATAATTTCAGTTTCTATGCTTCATTAATGCTGGGCCCCTTGTCTGATAGAAGCAAACCAATCGTGCCAACAACGGCATTTTGTTTTACTGCAGGGCCTGTCATTTGGGATGTGGTACAAGCCAAAGTTCACTTCACCGGAAAAACACTTATTAGGGTTGTAGGAATATTCTGAACTCCTTTGAGATCACATTGCACTTCAAAGGAATTTAAGGGAGATTATTTTCCAGGGACTCCACCCCTGTTACATGAACTGCACCTTTACCAGGCAGGTATATCAACCAAACCCAACTGCTCAAGTAGCCACAGCTGATTTAAAAGGAAGGGAAACCCCCTCTCCTGCATTACTTGCAATGGACACTCGGAAAACTATGGGGACAGGCATCTCACCCATTGTGTCAACCTGTAGCCTTGGCAACAGTCTCCTACATTAAGCCAGAAGCAGTGGCTGTCCCATCTCAAGCTTATCTGCTCCCTGACACTCCCTGTCACCACCACCAGCAGTTCCCCCCCAGGTCGACAATGAGCTCCTTCAGCTCCTCCCATTAACTGTCTGGCGTTAAAGTTCCAAAGGGGAGCCCTGCCCATCACCTTCAAGATTTCTGGGACTTCCCTCCAGCCCCCACCACCATGAGCTAACACAACTGTCTGCTGAAGGCTCATCTCGCTGTCAGCCCTGAACTGCCCTTGCCTTGTCACTGCTGTTTAAAGCTGCTTTGCTCTCCTACAGCTCGGCCCCACCACCTCTCACCAGCACAGAGGCCAACAGCAGCCAGACAGGGTTACTGTCTCCATGAGCTTAACCCAGCAGAGCTGCTCAGCACTCATCACCCCCAGTGCTCCTTCCTGATCCTCACTTCATACAAGGTTTTTGGGCGAGGACCATGGTTTGCCCACTGGAAGCCCAGAGGGCACTTCTGCCACCCTAATCCACCAGCAAGAGCATTCCCTCCCTGCAGAGCTCCCACAGCAGCGTGGCAGTACAGATCAGCTATCAGGGAGGGAGGCTGGGAAGAAGTTCTTGGGAGCTTCTGACTTTTCTCTGCAAAACTCACCTTCAGTTACCCTGAGAAGCTCTCCTATGCTTGCCAAGGAGAAGATCCACACATCAGCATCCCCACACAAAGCCCACAGCCTGCTGCCTTCCGTTAACTTTGCACTCATCCCTCTGAGCCAGAAGCAGAGGACTACCAATCTCCAGTTGCCTCTCTTGTCAATAGGGAGGAACTTGGAAGTGTCACCACAGGGAGCCAGACAGGAACACTTTGCTTCAAGAGCTCCTTTCTCTTTGGGGCTCTTCTCTCAACATGTGGGACAGGCCTCAGTGCAGAGCGAGCTGCCTCCCACCCCAGGCAAGGTAGAGCAGACTCACAAATCACAACCGAGAGCAGTTTTGGCTAAGCCTGAATTACGTGACCCATCTTGCTTGGTAAAACAAGCCTCATGCCCCAGCAGCATGAACAGCAGTTCAGCAGTTTTAGGGATGCAAGGTAGGATATGTGGTTTCCAAGTAAGACGTACTGCCAGGTAGCTGCTACAAGACCTTTGCCCAAGACAAGCAGACAGCCATTCATGGCATGTGGGAAAATAAGATTCGTTTGTTAACCTAAACTGGGGCATGTTAGGTACATTCTTAAGCAACAGCTTAGGAAACTTCCTCAGAGTGGCTGAGCAGTGCCATTGGCACACTGACACCAATTACTGAGGTAGCCCTTTGTTTAATACTTCCATGGGATTAGCATCATGACTGCTCCATGGTTTAGCGCTAATACCATGACCTAGCTCATAAAATTAGTTTTATGACATTTCCCACTTTGCTTTTGTCATTCTTGGCACAACTGTACAGTCTGAAAATCAAGATTCCATTTCTTTTATTCAAGCGTTTGGCTGTGCTACCGCACAGCAGCTGACATCAATCACAGCAAAGAGCATCCTTAGTTAAAGAGAATATAGGCTGCACAACGCTTCTGGAAAAGGAATGCATGGACTGGAAAAAAAAGAAAAAGGAAAAAAAAAAAAGGAGAACAGATTCCTTTCCACTCTGTATGCTTTCCAAAATGTAAATGGTATTTGGTACAAGAACTACTTCTGTCTTTTCCTCTCATCACCACCATGCTCATGTTCTTTTGTGCATTTACATGAGCCTACATTACTTTAATCATTTTGTTAGCAAACAATAGTTTATTTTTCCTGCACACTAGAGCTGAGGACCTGAATCAGGTTTCCCCAGCTTTCACATGCAATATTGGGCAACACTGGGTGCAGCTCCACACCTTTCTTCCCGAGAGAGACAAAATACTAGACGACCCGACAGCCATTAGCTAACTCAAAACTTCTGATAAGGGCTTTGGGAATTCATTAAATGAAAAACAAAAAGGAACTGAAGTCGGCACTTCAAGGTATTCTCTTCCAGAGAAGGTATTTCCATTTATCCTCCCCATGATGTTCCCATGACGGCTTGCGTGGGAAGAACGGCAATATTTCCTCAGTTACTCAACAGCAGGAGCTCCCTCCCGGCAGCGGTGCTCAGGAGGCGCCCCAGGGGCGAGGGGCTGGTGCCTCGCAGCAGCTCTGCCCCGGCCCTGCAGCCTCCGCTGCCCAGGGCTCCTACCCGAGCCCCACAGGGAGGGGGTGCAGACCTCCAGCTCCGCCTCAAGCCCGCCCTGCTCCCTCGGGACGCTCTGGCTAGTTCATGCAGGCCTCTGAGGAGCTCGAAAGCAGCAATTAAACATCCAAGTGATCTCACTGCCAGTACCAACAATTCTGTCTGTCGGCTGCTGCTGGATGGCAGCTGCTTGTACCCAGCACGTCATCCACGGCACAAGCCGCGGCAGCCGCCAAGTCCTTTCCGACCCGTTTGTTAACGGCAGCTCTAATTCAAGAGACCTAAGCCAGCCGCAACACAGACACACAAGAATTCCAGGCTATCCGGTTATCCTAGACGGCTTTTTCGGCGGCTCGTCGGGGAAGCCCGGTGTGTGGCAGCTCCATCATTAGAGCAGCCGCTGAGCTTCGCCCCCCGCCGCCTCGCCCCCCGCCGGCACCGGCTCGCGTTGTGCCACTGGCCGACCCCTGCCCGGGCCGGAGTCCGGTCCGGCCCACCTCGGCCCACCCTGCCCCCGCACTCACCCTGCCTCGGCTCGGCGCGTCTCAGCACGGCGCGGCCCCGCGGCGCCTTAAAGAGCCGGGGCGGAGCCATGAGGGGCCCGGCCCAGCCCCCGCGGCCCCGCTCCTGGCGAGGCCCGCGCTGGGCAGTCCGGGCGAGAGTCGGAGGGGTTCGGCCCTGCCCTGGGTCCCCGGGAGGCAGCCGGAGATGTCCCAGCTGCAGCCTCGGACCGCAGGACCCCAGCCTGTGGTTTTAGCCACTGTTAGGGTTTTTGCTTGATATTCTTGCAGGCTCCGTGACCGTGTTTCCCCAGAGCTCGGGAATGAGGTTTCCCAGTACGTGAGGAGAGGGCGAGACAGGAGCCCGTGCCCGGCTGGTGGGACTCGGGACCGCAGCTCCCGCTGAACCACTGTGTTCCAGTGGGGACTGATTAGGAGGGCCCTTAATAGTTTTCACAAAAAGCCAGCAATTAGGGCTGTCTACAGCGTGCTGGAGAAAACCGCCCGAGGCTTCAGCTGCTTTTTGTAAGTGTCCCCATCTCCCAGTTTCCCAGGGCCGTTGCACGCTGGCTCTGTCGGTTTCAGTATTATGCACAGGGCTCCCTATGTCCAGCAGATGTGGGTTAATGCCCTGCTCGTTATTAATCTACTACCAAATCACTTACACGTTGCCCACAGGAATGCCCGGCAGTACGGGAACGACCTTTTCACACGCAGCAGAGACAGATGCCCAGGAATGAAGCCCAGCGAGCTGGATGAGGCAGCCCCTATGGACCCTCCTGCGCAAGCACACTGCAGGGAGATGGGCTGTGTGCTGACTTGGGTGAAACAGAACCCGCGGAGCTGTTGGCACAGCCAGCTGGGTGACATGCAGCCTGGGCCCAAACTGCCTGTACTGTGAGATGACTGAAAATGACCTCCACAGCAGGTCAGAGAGTGAGGAGGGTTACCTGTTCTCTCCCCTTAAAATGTTCTTTCCACGTACTGCAGCCTGTGTGCTGGCAGCTGCAACTTGCTGAGATTTTTTTGCTTTCCAGTTTTTAATTCTCTTTTTTTATTTGTAATGAATTTTGAATGGCCAGACTGTGCATGATTTATGTGCATCTCAGAGTCCTGCTCCATAAGGAAAGCCAGTTGCTCTTCCTGTGGAACAGAGTCTGACATCAAGCATCATAGCAAAAACTTTATGTTAGGCTTTGAGGGAAGTGAGCACTAGGAGAAGCAGAAGTGTTAGCAACTGTTGTTTCTTGAACTGGAGGTTGCATGAAGGGAGAGGATCACTCAACGTTGGACGAGTCGTATGAGTCAGAGCAGGCTGACTCCATTTGCTGCAAGAAATGCCTGTGCTCTCTTGTCCAACCTGTCCTGCTCCCAGCCCTGCTGAAACTGTGTGTGATGATGCTACGTTACTTACCATGTCTCCTCGGGTAGCCTCCAGAGCTAATAGATTTTGTCTTTTGATAACATTTCCTACAGACTATAAAAAATAAACAGCAGAGATCCCAATGGGAAGAGAGAAGCTTTGCAGACCTAGCAAGGTCTGACCATACTCAAAGAAAGGAAATTCTCACTGTGATTGAGGGGCCATGCTGGCATGAAATAAAACAGTCTTCAGCAGTGAGGCACTGCTGAGTGAGCTAGAAGACAGTCTGACATCAAGTATTTCATTTTCTCATGTTTAGTACTTAGTTTGTCAGAAATAGGGTAACTATGAGGGTCAGGCGTAAGTATATCAAGTAAGTCCATTACTATAAGAACAATATTAAGGGGTACATTACATTACTGCAACCCTTGGGACTAATACCGTAGAATGAAGGAAAACAGATGAAAGAATGAAAACTTATACCACATACTTTATTTTTATTGATATGGACTATTTTTATCAATATTTTTATAAATATAAGTGTGCATATATATATATTTGTTATCTATAAATACATAGTTGTTTTATTTATGAGTATACTTATTCTACCTCCTCTGCAGGTCTCTTTTTTCTCTGTTTCTTTCCTGAGATCATAGTTCAGAATTTATTTAAGATAAAGCTGAATCCAGCTCTGCTGCATTCCTCCTTGCTGTCCTGCACTCCTTCAACCTGCACCCTGAACATGCCGGCCATTGCCCAAGCAGTCCCGCTGCCCCCTTCACCTTCCTCGGCATCCTCCTGACCTGATCCTCTCCTTCCTTGTGTTCCTGCCTAACACCTGCTGTGAGCTACTCTTTCTAACTCACCCAACATTTCAGATAATGCCTCTACTCAATGGCCTGGGGAGGAATTCCCTCCAAACACCATGGCAGGCCCCTGTAGGCAGCCTGGCTCCTGCAGTCTGCCAGCTTTTTGTCTGGCTTTTGCCATTTTGAGCTCAGCAGATTATAATTAGGACATTTTATTTCTGAAATAAAGTGTTCACTCGTATCAACAGTTCCTGTTCCTTTCCCCTGCTGATTCGGCAGCTTGGGGTTGGGGGGGGTGGTTTTTCCTCTCTGTTCTTCTGCTTCCTTAGCCATGGGAAAGCCCACTGGCTCTACGCAAAACTAGTTCTCCCTTCACATGTAAAATTCACCTGAAGCACGTTTATCACCTCCAAACAAATTTCTCAAGGTTTTAGCCATGCCATAATTTTATGCAAAAGTTGTTTTCCATGTTTTGAAAAACTGAGTAAATCATCAGCTTGTTTGACCTAGTTACTTCTCAAAAGACTTGGCTCACATCAGTGTACTCAGGCCTTTTGCATCCACTAAATACCTTCCACTCACCTGGGATTATCTTATCCTCTTTTGATCTTGTAAGCATGGCCCCATGTCAGAGTCAATCTGCTCTGCTGGTAATCTTTGCTAACATTTTCTGAAAGTTTTTCTAGTTAGTCCTGATTTTACTTTGCAGGGACTATATTCATATTCTGACACTTTTCTTGTCAGAACTAATTTTATCCCAATACTCTTACTACTGACTAACTACCTTAAGTGTATTCTCATAAGAGCATAACTTTAGCTTTTTTTTCCTATTAGGAAAGCTGTTTTGAAGCTAGCATTAGAGTTTGTTGTTTACCAGCCTGGAAGGTCAGACACTGTGCAGTGCTTCCCATGGTACCTTGGTTAATTTCTCACTGGCCATCCCCCAAAGTTGTGCCTAGTAAAAGAGGTTTTCAAGTGCAATATCAACTGGTGAAAAATTAATTTGTGCCCAGCATTACCCAGATTTCTCCTGTCAGAGAAGGAACTATGTGTTTAGCTAATTTCCTCGTCTAAGCATCCATGCATCTCAAGAGTGTTATACATTTATTCTCTATAAATATGATAATGATAAATTAGTGAAATTTGCACAAATTAGTGAAAATACAACAGACAATTCTAGAGTTTACCAGAGCTGTGATTTTTGGTTTTTAATCGTCTCTTCAAGTCCAATGTACATATATGGAAAATATTCTCAGTATGAGAAGATTGAGAATTCTTATTGATTTCTTCATTATTGATCATGTTTTTATTTTATTTTGCTTTAGGGGCTCCAAGCAGAAATGAAGGCAGCTGCAGAGTTGCCCACTGTTACAAGTGTGAGTGCTGGTGGGATTTTAAGGAGATTAAGCAGTGGGTTTTGACTCAGAGGCTCTCAGATTCCTCTCCAGTTCAACAAAGTTTTTTGGGACCCAGTGCATCTTGGACCCCCAGGGAGATGGATCCATTCATTCAGAGGGTCTTGCATGTGACGCTTCAGCCTGATGTGAGACTTGTCTAAATGAAACACACGGTTTGCATCTAATCCTAAATACATATAGTGAGGTAAAGCACAGTGTAGGCTGCCAGTGATGAAGTTACAAGATCACAGCACTGTAAAAACCCAGCAAAACATTGAAGTTACTGTACTGAAGTTGTAAGGGTTTGAGGAAAGGTTTCTGAAAAGTCTGGGGAAACATGAGCTCTGTTTTAGATGCCAACTCAGCAGAATATGAATACCTGGACTAGTAATGATGTCACCTCCCTGGCAGGAGGCATAATCTAGGCTGAAAGTATGGATTTCTTTAATAAAGCTCAATTTATTCACTGTATGCTCACAAGGCCAAATTATCCCTTGAGCTGTGCCATGGAAAAACCTGCTGGCAAGTGCTTCAGTAATCTCAACCATGTACAAGTTCTGTTGCTGACTGACAGGATATGATTAGCGGAGGACAAAATTTGAAGACCCACACATCTTGTTCTAATAATATCACTACTGATTTTGAGGAGGGCAGGGAAATGTGTTTAATATTAGATATAAAGCAAAGAGAGGATAGCTAAGTGAAACACTCTGCTGTTTTCAGAAAGCTTCCCAGCTCCATCAGGCTGCTGAACGCAGATAGCAGTTCCCCCAAATACATAATTTCAAAAAGCACTGTTTGGGCCAAAAAAAAAAAAAAAAGAGCCCATATGATCTTTTTCTCCCCATTGTCCCCTTTCCCAGTAACTCCTAGGACTCTAAACCTTTCTGCACCATGTCAGCACCTCTGCATGCAGCTTCTTGTCCTGATAAGAAGGGGAAGCTTAAAGGCAAGTTATGCCAGGGCGTTACATCACCTGTGAGCAACCTTCCTCAGAGCCACTGGCAGTCTTGTGCCAGAGCTCCCTGCTAAGTGTTGTGAGAAAGAAGAGGGCGGACGGTTTCCAAGTCGCATTGTGTTGCCATTACATGAAGCTTCCAGCATCCTTACATCAAAGGAAAAGCATTTCAGACTCCACAGAAACAGCTAGGGGGTGGTCAGCGGTAAACCTAGCAACATGCTGATGCTTGCTGCAAACTATTGCTACAAAAACTATCCCTGCCCCTGGCAGCCTAAGATGCAATGATGCTTTACCTTTCCCAGGCTAGGAACATCAGGTGTAGAGAAAGGAAGTGAAAAATTTGGCAGAAAAACTATTCCCATGAAGGAGAATAAGCTATCGAGTGTGGTGGGGCTGGTAGTTTCTAATATGTCTCCTTAAAGTCAGCAGTGCTTTAATTACCTTGACTCTCTGCAGAGGGGCTTGGTGGGATTTTGTTCTCATCTGAACAAAATATCAGACTCCTTTTTACTGACTGCTATGCCAGTGACAAGCATGTGTCATTTGGGAGTATATGAGCATGCTGTGAAGCCTGTTTTTCTCCAGCAGTAGAAAAGGAAAGGGTAGGTAAACCTCATCTCACATTGAATCTGCTGGTGGGAGAAAGGACCCTCTAAATAGGATTGTGCTTCATTAACAGCCACTGAAGGGGAATAGGTGGCACTGGTCATGCCCTTAGTGGTGTTTCTAAGACTGTATGTGGCAGCAGCAACAAGAGCCAGCCATAAGATATAGCCCCCCTCTGATCCCTTTGCCTGAAAACTAAGCACCTGAAGCAGACTCTGTCTAAAAAGGCAAGGGTATTCTGGCTGCAGGCAGCTTTCCAAGGGAGTCCTGTGCCTGAGAGCTATTCCCAGCCTGCAGAGCTCCTGGTTTTGTGCCTAGCATCTGTGAGTCTGAACCCCTGTGGTGAACCAGCAGCCACACTGCATTTGTGTGATGCCTTTCTCCAGTGGACACCAGCTACAGGTGAGGCTGCATTAGCTCCTGCCATGAAAATGAGCTTCCATTAAGCTCCTGATGGACCCATTTCTGTCTCTGACATATCCCTGGTGTGCAGGATCCATGGCCACTGCTTTGTGGCTGTTTTGATTTAAAAGACAAATATCTGCCAAGGAAGGTGGAAAACTTCCTGGAATGGAAAGACACCCCCACTCTCCAAATCATTGTGACTGTGTGACACAACAGTAATACCTCGCATCTGCATTTTGAAGCTGAGGTGCTCACCTCAGTGCCATCTGAGGAGGAAAAAATACCTTGTCAGTTCAGTCAGTTAATCTGGTTATTAATTAAGGTAGTTATCATCACTGGTTAGAGTGTTTTAATTACCTCTATCACTAAATGATTATTTGAACCAATAAAACCAGGTAATAATAGTGCCATAGAAATGCTGATTGTGTGCAAAGGTTTCAGCAAGGAGAGGATGTTTGGACCGAGTGCTTGGAGATGTGTTTGTGACTTTATTAACATAAAAGCCATTGTAGTGCACAGTGAGCACCCAATGTGAGCTGCCCAGCAGAAACTGTTCATTTGGATGCTGTTTTCCCCCATCAGCAGATATATCCATCAACCTCCACTGACACTGGGACCCCACATGTCCCTTGGCCCCAGTGCTCATTCCTATTCCCCTTCCTGCCTATGCTTTACTCCTCTTATTGGTCACAGCATTAATCAGGGTGCTCAACAGTCCCCAGTTAAAACCAGCTGCACAAAAATCCTACCTAGTGGCGATGCTGCATCATCAGGAACAAATCATTGTAAGGCGCTCTGCTTGTCTGTGGTTTCTTTGGATAGCAATTTATGACCCCTTCCACACACAGCGAGTGAAAACAACTGTGCTTAGGAAGAGCATTTTGGCCAGCTTTTGCACATCCCACAGACTTGGCAGTGGTCCCTTTTTTCTTGGCACAAATACAGAAGCTCTAGGAGGCTGGGGGTGTCAGAACCTCGTCTGCACGGCGCCGATGGTCAGTTTTCAGTGCTTGGCTTAGTCATTAATGTTAGCGCTGCGTTCAAATTATGACAACCTCTGTCATGTAATGCATGGCCCGTGACAGCCACACACTGTCCTGCCATGACAGACCAGTGCCTGTAAAGTACAGATCTCTTTTGCTGAGAAATGTGGGCATAAAAAAACCAATGAAAGAGATGAAAGAGATAGAAATTTTATCACTTGGAAAGAAGATCCAGCATCAACAACAGTGAAATTCCGTGGTGAGGAAAAATCCCAAAGAATTTCCAGTATTTTCCTTAATTGGATTACAAATGCCACCTTTGGAATACATTTTGAAATCAATTATTTTTTTCTCTTTGTTGTGCTGTCAGTTTGTTTTTTACACTTCATTAAGCAAGGCAATGAAATGAGGCTGTCGTGTTTCTTATTGATTCTGCTTTGTGTTTGAAGTCAGTTTATCTTCCTAGATGTTAGGCCACAGTGAACTGTTTACTTTTCTAGCACAGATGAGATAGCTATCTGCACAAACTTTAAAAATAAGGGAATTGCCATTGTCTATTACAGAGAAATTTCTCATCTTCCTTGAAGTCTATAGTCTTCTATACACTTAAGACATATTACACCATAAAAGAGATTGTAGGCAGGTTGTGAAGACAGCCTGCTTAACCCAACCCCAAGAGGAAATGTACTAACAGAGACTGAAGGGGAGGTGGTTGAGATTTATTATCTAAAGGGTAGGGATTAAAAAAGGATTTTAAAAAGGAGTGTTCTGGAGGTTGTTTTGTAAGCATAAGTGGGGACGCTGTGACAGGCAGAAGAGAAAGTGTCAAGCTCGGAGTAAGCATAAGAAGCAAAGAGAGTAAACGGTAAATGTGTAAATACGGAAAAAAGATGAGTGGTACTAAGGGAAACTGGAACAGAGATAAGCAGGAAGATAATATGCAAGATCCTAGTGGAAAAGATTCTGGAGGAGGACAAAGAACCAACATTTAATGCTGTTTGAGACTGGAGACTGACCTAGGGAGACAGTCATCAGCATGAGAGAAGTCTTAGTATTAGGTTAAAAAATTATTTTAAAATTCAGAAGTTTATTAACTCCAAACTGGCTGTGAGATGCAAGAATACATGTATTTTGTGTATTCCTTGCAAATTATGTTACTGCTTGTACAGTTAGATGTATCTTTGATTTTCTTTTTCGCCCTAAGATTTTTTCCTGCAGCAGTCCAGATGTTCAAAAGCTTTAATAAACAACACATTAATTGGAATTTAAAGATTTAAGGGTGATCTTTTTATACCACCGGAAGGCTTATTCTCATAACTGAAAATAATTTGCCCATTTCGTCAGAGACTGAATTTTAAGTCAGAAATGTATATAGCTGTATCTACGTACCTATCTATCTATCTGTCTATCCTCATACCGATGTGGACCTGTTGGAATGGGTGCAGAAAAAGCCAGAACAATGATCAGAGGTCTGGAACACCTCTTGTATGAAGGCAGGCTGAAAGAGTTGTGGTTGTTCAGCCTAGAGAAGAGAAGACTCCAGGGACACCTTATAGCACTTTCCAGTGCCTAAAGGTGGCTGACAAGAAAGCTGGAGAGGGGCTTTTTACAAGGGCAAGGTGTGGTCTCAGGGTCACCATTTATGGTCGTGATGAGAGCGGTGAAACAGGACTCATTGACTCAATATCAGAAGGCTTAATATGATTTATTAAAATTGATTCCATTGTTCAAAGCCTGGGCTATTTCCTGCCCAGGTACAGAGCGAGCTGCTTCTTCCATGCTCCGTACCAAAGAATCTCCCCAAAATGCTTACCATATCAGAGAGATAAATAGATTTCACACATTGGCTAAGAAAGAGAAACAAATCCACATTTGCTGAGACAGAGACACAGGATAGAGATTGTTTACAAAATTTTGTGCTCTGGAAATTTTGCATTCTCATGAGAATATTTTTCTGCAGGGAAATTCATCATATGTTCATACAACAGCAAGGGGCTAGGGCTAGTGCTAGAGCAAGGGGAATGGCTTCAAACTGAAAGAGGGTAGGTTTAGTTTAGGTATTAGGAAGAAATGCTTTACTGTGAGGATGGTGAGGCACTGCAACAGGTTGCAAGAGAAATTGTGGATGCCTCATTCCTGGAAGCGTTCAAGGTCATGTTGTCTGGGGCTTTGAGCAACCTGGTCTAGTAAGAGATGTCACTACTCATTGCAGGGGGTGTTGGGCTAGATGGCCTTTAAAAGTCCTTTCCAACTGAAACTAATCTATGATACTATGATACTGATGTCTGTGGTTTTTTGATCCTAGGCTATACACATTATTATTTATTCTCTATTATTTGCTCAGCACAAGTACACACCTACCAGTCCAATGTAAACCACCTAAACATTTCTGCTCTCAATTGAAAGCCCCTAAGTTATCGTGTTGTACCCTGCAGTTGAATGCTATGCTTTGTGTGCACATAACAGCCTCAGTGGCATGGCTCAGAGTGGGAGGAACAGCAGAAGGTTTTTGGCATTTCTCTCTCCCAGGGGCTGGTGTAGGCCGTGCTAGAGCAGCTCTGGCTGCCGGCTGTTGCTGGGCTACAAAACCCTCCTAAGAGTAGGCGATCCCCTTGTCTAGCCAAGGCTGAGGCCAAATCAAGAACCCACTAATCATAGAATCATGGCATGGTTTGGATTGGAAAGGAAAAGTTCACCTAGTTCCAACCCTCTCCGCTTCCCCCCACCATGGTGGCTAAAAGAAGCCCACGGATTTCAGTAAGTTTTGGATGTTTTTTCATTCCTTTTCCTTGGCCATCTTACCCCTGTCAAGTGAGGATGGCAGCTAACATTGTGATCACTGAGCAGGGAGAGAGCCATATCCCTATCACAGCTGGTTGCAACTATAATTAAAGGTCACTAATTAAAGGTCAACAATCTAGTCTGAAGATGAAATGTTAGGCAATACTGTTATGGTGCTGGTCATTTGGCAAGCAGCCTGCTGTCTGTCTCTCCTCCACCATGCATGGTTTGTCTTGTTCCTGCAGTGAGCCACAGCTTCTCTTTGTCCCACAGGAAATCCTCAGCACAGCTCAGGCCAAATCCTGCAGAAATAGCAGTGGAACAAAAGTGCAACAAACACTGAAAAATTTCAGCAGGTATTGCAGCATTGAAATCTTAGTAATTTTTCAATCCAAAACCTAACTGTTGTGTTTGTTTTACAAGAGAAATGAAGGACTTTAGTTTCCAGCCCATGATAATTTGGTGTGAATCTGGCCTTGTAGAGGCCCCTTGGCATTGTAAGCGTTCTTCCAAACCTGGCTTTTAATGTTCTAAGAGTAATTATGTGGGTGTCAAGGTTTTAGATTGATAAACCAGGCAGAAACACCAAAATATGTAATGGTCTCATGTTCTCCAATTTCTGGTTTGTTTCCTGGCCAATGCACCAATTATTGTCAAGGTTTAGTGTTTGCAATTTTATATATATGACTAGGAGAGTTCAAAAAAAGCAAAACAGGCTTACCTTAAAATTACAAAAGACGATTTATTTACACACATTAAGAAAATAAGAAAAGAAAACTAAAACTAAACAAACCCCAAATGAAACTTTCAGACCATCCTTCTCTT
>VYXD01008480.1:178813-207300 GCA_013397195.1 Hylia prasina
TATTTCAAAAGTCGCAGTCCTTTTTCCTCACTGGTTAAACAGCCAAGAACGGGCCTCTGATAGGAGTTCAACCTTTCCAAAGGAAATTTAGGTCCTGGCAGGAGTGTCAACCCATAACAGTGGGCCTGAAATTCACAGCTAAAATTTGTTTTGATTTATTTACATGTAATTGTTGTCAGGCAACCAGATACTGTTTTCAATTAGGCATTATGTTCCCAGCAAGAGGGTTAACAGAAACCAAAAGTAATTAGCTCTCCTAAAAAGCAGCCATTTTATGCCAAACAGAAGAGGATTTCTATTTTTGCAAAAGATGTAAGGTAAAATAGAATTGCTTTGCAGGTTAGCACATTTTTACTGTTTGGCGATTCTTTCAATGGTTTTTAATATTCAGAGAAGGGAATGGGCAATTCCATTGCCTGTGGTCAATTTGAAGTGTGGTGGCAAAACCAGTATGGAAATCAGCTGAGAGATGGGCATTCAACCATTGGACAAGACTCTTGCTGATAATTTGGGGTAATCAATGCTGGTAATTTCCATCAACTGTTTTGCTTGAGCTGAGGACTTCCCAAATTTAGGGCACACAGCAGAAGCCCCCTCACATGCATATTGCCTCCTCTCTCAGCCCACCTGGCTTGTTCTTGCCAGTTCGGTATTTCAGGAAAGTGTTCTCTAAGAGCTGGTGTACTTCAGGGGCACAGCTCTTGTTTGGAGAGATGGCAGGCAGGCTGGTTAAATACTGAATCAGTTTTTGAGAGTTTGTATTTACTGTAGGGCACCTGGACACCTTGGAGGTGCTGGAGATTTCTATCGGTTTCTTTCCTTGCTTCCATTGTTTCCCACTGAGCCCATTGTTTCACAGGCCAGCAATCAAGGCTGGCATGGCACACAGCCAGACATTTTTTAGCCTGTTTGCCCATGTTTTGTTCCTTGTGCTGGGATCTGATTGTATGTGCTCAAGTCTGTGCCAGCTCAGTGAAGCTTTCACCACTGAGTGTGGAGACCCTGCGCTTGCCTGTGGATGTTTGTGGGGGTTAGCACATCACTGGGGTCAGCACATCACACCACCGGCATGGTTTGGAGGAGTTTGCAGCTCCTGCCAGCAGAGGCCACGTGGTCACCGCAGGCCTGGGCACAAGTAACTCTTGTTTGAAATGAATTTGTATAAATGAGGAAACAATGGGTTGCCTCGTCCTGCAAGTGGAGACCGTTGACAGCTTGCCTGCCATCAGGACACTGCTCTTTTTGCTTTGGACTTGTACAACCGGACAAAGTCCTTCTTAAATGAGGGAAGTCGGTGATTCTTAGAGTTGTTTATTTTAGCTACTGTAACTTTGTATGATATTCACATCTGTGTGAATGTAATCCTTGTGTTTTCTATGCTAATCACCTTAGTAATGTGCATGAAAGTAGTTTCTAGGGGTTGTTCACTAACTTACAGAAGCATTTCCTGATATTCATTTTGCTTTCATTGCCTTTTTGCCCCTCCTGTTCTTGCTGTGTGGAAAATGCAGGACATAACATGTTGCTTAATCCTTTATTTTCCACTATGCCTGGCAGTCTTTTTTGTCACCTTCACTCCAAATACTTAATCTGATGTATTTTACTCCTCCTTGCCTTAGAGCAGCCCTCAGGTTGGTATGGAATTCACACACGTGCATAGATGCCTGTGCACA
The DNA here is from genome assembly GCA_013397195.1 of Hylia prasina. Taxonomy (NCBI): domain Eukaryota; kingdom Metazoa; phylum Chordata; class Aves; order Passeriformes; family Sylviidae; genus Hylia; species Hylia prasina. The sequence goes on from VYXD01008480.1 coordinate 180,487, forward strand.
TGTATACATATCTGTAGACAAACTTACTATTTTCACATGGACTGGGAGGACAACATGGTTTACATCATCTCACATCTATTGCCCTGACCTTTTCAAATAACTCATGTGAAGTTTCAGTGCTATTTTAGTTTGTCTTAATAGCAAGTTTGCAGTTGAATTTATATTTTGAGTCTTTTTTCCCTAGTTCAACTGTACTTCAGGGAAGAAATGTTGGAAAAAATAAATATATATGAAATAAAATTATTTTGCAATATACCACTAATATACAAATATATCATGCAATATAATATAATGTTAGAATTTCACTGTGCTATAAAGAATTTCATGTACAGATGGGGAACAGGCTTGATTTACTACTGTCTGTCTGAATTAGTCATATATGGCAAATTTCTCTAAAGGGGTCATATTTGACCGAGGGTGTCTGCTATTGTTGGCCTTAAGTGATATGCTTTCTAGAACTGCTAGACTACTCATGGCACTAGACCAATTTCTTATTTTGGGAGTAGATAAAGTCTTTGTTTAGCCTTCTGGCACTCAGTGTAGCTCTTAAAAATGGTTTTCTTTGTTTTGCTAAGGTTTTCTGTTCCTCTTAAATCTACTCCGGTCTATGGGGTTTTGTCAAAGGAGACAAGAGGCCTGAGTATTAGGTGTTCTCTTTCTTGGATGTCTTCCCAGAAGGCTCAGTTTCAGGTGGATGGGAGGGGGACACGAGCAGATAATGTACAATACTGTGCTTGTACATTGCAGTGTCAGCACTCCAGCATTTGTCTAAAACCAGCCGCTGTCACTGTTCTGACATTCACTAGATGTCAGATATGATTTTCATAGTATACAACAGTACCTGGAGAAGTTGAATCATATTTTTTTCCACATATAAGTGTTACCTCATTGTGTACAACTTTGAGTCAAATCCGGTAGAGGACTTGGGTGGTGAAAGTGTGGAGATTTTTACCTGATGGCAAAACTTGTTCAGTTCCTGATTTTAAGATGGCTGGACCTGCATGTTTACACAGACCCGGAGCTGCCCCAGCTCTGGCACAGATGTTACCTCGGGGTGGGGAGGATACCGGAGACCAGCTGGGATACTGAGCAAAATGCTCCTGCCCTGCAGCCATTGCCGTGCTTGGTACACAGACAGGATTGTTCTCGCAGAGATACCATTGCCAGCTTCCCTGAAGGCAGCTTGTGGTGCTATTGTGTGCGACAGCCTTGCAATTAGAGCAGTTATCAAGAGTCTGGGAAACCTAGATTTAGGTCTCTTTCCAGGCAGAAGGGATGCCAGCCATCCCCTTGCCAGGCTCCAAGCTGCCCTGTGGGAGTGGGACTTACACTTGTGGATGCAGAAGAGGCCCGTGCTGTTGAAATAAGGGCTTATCCACCCTGCTCTTCCTAGTGCCCTGCTTTAGTTCACCCACTCAGGGAATGCGTCCTGTGAGAGTATCCTTAGGGGTCAGAGCATCTGTACTGCTCCCAGGTCTGTGGGCTTGATCCCATGTGAGGTTTTCATCCTGTTACACAGTTGAGACAGACTTTTCTGAAGCTCAGGAGGTCAGTGGGCTCTACTGATTTACAATCCAGAGCAGTTTGCTAGATTCAAGCTCTGTACTCACACTATTTTTATTGCAGAAGTTCCCAACAATGCCTATTTGTTTGGTTGGGGATGAAGTAAGTAAGCTCCCTGATAAAATGCCCACTAAAGGACATACTTAAGTTCCCATCAGCTTGAATGAATCTTAATTAAGCTCCCCAGAGTTGCTTTGCAGAACAGAGCTGTGACCCACAGGACCTGATTTTACTGTGCTTGCTCAGGCACTAGCCCATGGGATGAAGAGACTGGTATTACCATGCTATGGCTTAGGCCTTGGAGTTGAGTGAGAGTTTCAGGCTTTGGTTTTTAGTAGGACACATGACCACCCCTTTGGATCTATAGCAGAGAAATGACACTGTGCTGTCTTTCTGTACTGGCCTGCCCACATCATATTTTCTAGAGAGCTCAACAGAGGTGGTAGACTTAAAACATTTTTTCATTTGAGGCTCATAAAATATCTTTCCCTCCTCAGCCTTTTGAACTGAAGCACTTCCATATTTTCTCAAGGCACTTATTAAAATGCCAGTCAATGAAAATATCTCCAGGATTCCAGTTTTCCAGGAGACAGCTCCTCATTCATCATGAGTTCCAACTTACACTGCAAAAGGCCAAATTCAGCAAATGTAAACCCAAAAATTGACCTTAACTGTCAAGGGAGCCGTGCTGGGTACAATTCTGGCTTGCATTAGCAAGTGTTTGAAAAGCCTGAACACAGAGACACAATATTGGAAATATTTATGATGGTTTGACAGCATTTATTTGGAAATGTCATTCCAGCAGCCTGTGGATCTCACTTCAGCCCTCAGGAAAGCAGCAGGTGGGTGTCACTGATGCCCTGTGCTGCAGGTGCTCTGATAACAAAAGTTTAAATGATTTTTAGAGGGATGAAAGTATGTTTCAACACTCGGTTAATTTTTATCCAACATGTTCCCAGTCTGTGCAATTTAGAAGGCTAAATGTCAGCTTGCAGTGTTGCTTAAAATGTAGAGCTGCACTTAGTAGTCTTTTCGTGGTTATTTGAGGCTTAGGCATCTGGATCTTCTGAAGCTCAGCTGAAGGAGCTGATGTGGACAGTCCTGTGTCACAGGTATATGCTGTACTCCCAGCATCCCTGTTTTCCTGAGAGCTGGGTTTCTGGCTGTACCCCCACCTTTTGGGGGGCCTGAGAGGGAGGACATGCCCCAAAATCCTTATACATAATCCACTAATTCTGGAATCAAGGCTTTGAAATCTCAGAGATGTCCTTTGGTTTGCCTGTAGTTCATGTGAAGTGGCAGGACAGGGAGTGATGGATGCAAAGAAGGGAGGCCATCCAAAGAGAGCAGCACTTAACTGATGGGGGCAGGTTGGTGAGCAGCACTGACCAGGGCTTGAGAGGTACCAGTGTGCTATTGCTGACCACCCCTGAAATCCTCATGCTACTATTTGCTCAAGCAGGCTGTAAATATCAGATGGTTTGTCTGTGTGAGGTGAGGTATATACAGAATAAGAGCACCAGTAACTAATGTCTTACAGTGAGAGAGGGAACTACAAGTTGAGTAGTACAAGTAAGGAATATGCTTTAAAAAACAATTTGATGCGCAAAAGCAGGGTGAGAGGTTGGACAGGAAGGCAGGTCTCGGTTTATAGCTAGAATGGATTTTAACACAGAAGAACATTGTGAGTACAAGAAGCTTCAACTGCTTCAACTGCTTTTTATTCAGTTTTGGCCAACTCAAACCCTGTCTTGTTTTTGGCTGAGTGGCTATAGTGGCTTGTTTCCATGGTCATCGTTGGCTCATCAGCTTTGCTCAATTCTTTGGCATTTTCAAAGGGACCAATTAAGGCCATTTCCTTGAACTTCATCATTAGAGACAGTGCTCAGTTTGTGCATTCTGGTTACTTGCCAGATCTGGTGCAGCTGTCCCATGTTTGGGGACTTATGTGCTGCTTCATTTTGTGGAACTGGGATTTCTCCTGTCAGCAGAAGAAAAGTTTTCTACCTGTCTTGAATTTCCTCAGGCCTAGAATGATACCCAAGAGGAAATTGGAACCCATTTTTCTTTTATTTTAAATAGATCTGAACAAATATCTGCCAGAAAGGGGGCTTTGAATTTGCCCCTGGAAACAAATGGGAGAACTCCATAGGGTATGGGAACATTTTGTAATGCATAGGATTTGGGTCTTAATTTGAGTTTAGCCAAAAGAAAGGTGTCAAAATATTGACCTTTCCAAATTCTATCCAGCATGTATTAGAGTTGGCCGCTGAAATTCTACTTCAGTTTGCATCAGAATCATTGATACAAGTCACTAATACAAACATTACTAAAGGGTTCATTTTTCTCCTTTAGCATGGCTTCTGGTGCTCTGGAGTTTTCAGTTTGATTTTTTTTTCCTGACTATTACTTACTAAAAATAGATATTTAATGGGTTACCTTTTAGGCTAGATTGATATTTTATGGTGTGGTCAGTGATGTTTATTGAAAAAAGCTACAGCCTAGGTCAAAAGTGGTGCAAAATTGCAACTGTGCATTCCTAATATTTTTAACAGGAAAGTAATATTGAAGAACTATAGTTGCTGTCCTACAGTACCTGGCAGTGGGTGCATTCCCCTAGTTCAAGATTTCTTAGCATCACATCTCATGTGACGAAATGAAACATATTAGAGAGGTATATGGACATTTTAATCACAACTACCCCAGCCAGCAGCTAAGCCCCCCACCAGCAGGATCAGGGAGAGAACTGGAAGGGTAAAAGCTGGGAAACCCATGACTTGAGATAAAGACAGATTATTAGGGAAAGAAGAAGCTGTGCACAAAAACAAAGCACAACAAGCAATGCACTCATCACTTCCCACGGGCAGGCAGGTGTTCAGCCATCTCCAGGAGAGCCCCATCAGGTGTAACAGTGACTTGGGATGACAAAAGCCACCACTCCAAATGTCCGTCCCTTCCTCCTTCTTCCCCCCAGTTTATACACTGAGCATGATGTCAGATGCTCTGGAATACCCCTTTGGTCAGTTTGGGTGACATGTCCTGGCTGTGTCTCCTCCCAGCTTCCCAGGCACCTCGGTCCCCTCCTCATCAGTGTGGCAGCATAAAAAGCAGAAGAGGCCTTGGCTCTGTCTAAGCTCTGCTCTGGAACAACAAAAACATCTCTCTATTATCAACCCTGTGTTCAGCACAAATCCAAATCACAGCCCCACACCAGCCACTGTGAAGAAAATTAGTTCTATCTCAGTCCAAACCAGCACACTGCTCAGGAAGTTAGGATCAGAGCAGAAATGACGCTTCATCTTTGCTTTTTTTCTTAATGAATTAAACAAGTTATTTGTTCCTGTTCTGGGCTCTGGCAGCCTGAAATGCATGGATCTGATAATGGCTGTTTTGCAGTAACAGACTCCTCTCTTTTTTCCTTTTCCCAGATCACCTATTTGTTTCAAATATATCCATCAATTTCTCTAAGTCCTTGTAACTGGATTTAATTGAAAAATTCAGAAGTTATCTATTTCCAGATAGTTGTATAGTTAGGAATGAAAATTCAGATTGGCCCAGGTTATGCTGTACAAGCAGTAAATGTACTTCTGCTACAGAAAATCACCTTATTTGCAGTGTTTTGAATGAATGAGCAAAGTGATAGATGTCAAGCTTTTATAGTATTTTTTTTTCCCTCAGAAAGGGCTATTAAAAAAGGAATTCATATATTTATTTTCAATTCAGTACTCACCTGGATTCTGTTCTGAGATAATGCAGAAGCTGCGTCCTACTTGTGTCTCTGGTACCCATTTCGGCAAGTCACCTCAGCTGAAGGCACAGGGGGTTATACCACATGAATATGTTGATTTATGCCCAGGACCACACTTATATTCCCCATGTACTGTGTACAAACACCCTGTGCTGAATAAACACTGGTTCAAGGATTCCCATCAAATACAGTCATTGACAGAACTGGTTTTGAATGAGGCAATGAGCTTGGGCCTCGCTTTGCATCCATGAAACAATTTTCTGCTTTTGGAAAACTGACTAAGAAGCTTATTTGCCAGTAGATTTCCATGCTGAACAAATGAATGCAAGAAGTAAGGAGAACTAAGTACAGCAGCAGATGTAGGTAAGGATTTAATAGCCCAGAAGGAGCAATGAAAGTTTTAGGATGTGGAGGTTTTTCGCCACTGCAGTGTTACAACTCTCTTATATTGTGAAAGGGAAAATGATTAACCATAGATGTGTTGCTATAATCTTATAAAATGGATGGGATTGTATCTTTCAAGGAGACTATCTAATGATCCAGTAGCATGGATAACTAACTGCAGATTTCTCTGCATGACAAGACTAAGTTGTAATAACAGCTTAGAAATAATTCTGGTACATTTTTCCATTAACAAAAGTTTAATTTTTGTTACTTTGACAGATTGTTAAAGTAACATAGATATTTCTAACCACTGAAACCCACATCTTTATTACAAAGCCAAACTGTTCTCTCTGAAACCACATTATGCATGTTGTAACAGTACTCGCACAGATGATGAATACTTAGGACATATTTTTCCATGTGAATCATCCATTCACTTAAAAATAAATTCTCACATTAAACAAAATACAACCATGTGACACGTTTTGTAGGTTTGTCTCTCCTTTTCATTAGCTTATCAATGTTTTATTACTGCCACAAATAATTTTCTGATGACTGTATTATTTTTCCTCTTTACTCCTTCCTCCTCTTCTTTTCAATGTCATACATAACAGTTTCCAGCCTCACTTTGTTGCAAGCAAAGCTCAGTAAAATCCGTGACCAAGACCTGGTCCTGCAGTGAGATCAATACAAATAGAACTGTAGTGTTCCTTGAAACCAATGGTCACACAGCTGTATATGAAATTGCATGACTGCATTTCTCTGCTGGATAAAGCCCTTAAAGAGAAAACCATCATTGCTGTTCCTGAGCCTGATCCCTGAAGAAAACAATCTCCACAATTTTTTAAAAATTTCCTTTAAGTTTCCTTTAAAACTAGCAGGTTACAAGGGGCCGCAAAACTCCATATATTGTTGTAATGCTGGTGCTCTGGGTGAGTATCCATCACCAGATGCTAGGTCTTGCCATAGGTGATATGGTTTTCATGGTTGTTATCTGACTGTTTCACAGCCCCAGATAAAAGATAAACAACATCCTAAATTCCAGGACTGATTAGTTTTGATAATTGTCCTGCTACTTGCTTTGTGCAATTTACTTCTATAAATACGCACTAGGGAAATCGTTTGTCTAGTGTACCATGGCACAGTAATTTCCTATATAATTTCATCCAACTGCTGTAGGAACTCATTTGAGCAATTGTTAATTAATCATTAGCAGTCATTAACTTTGGTAGCAATGATCGCTAATCAAGATTTTCATGCTGCATTTTTTATTTCTGAAGATCCCTAATTAATCAAATTAGTAACATTTTTTGTTATTTGAGAAAAAAGAAACAGTATGTTTCTAGCAGAACTGTTAGTTGCATCTTTGCCTTTAAAATCCTTGCATGCCTTCACTCTGGGTGCTTTTTTGCTGCATAAATTGCTGGAAAATATTTTGCAGTTTAAGTTAACAATGCTCTCCCATTGTTCATGCTATTGGCAATTATGCTGCTAGGAATAACCATGAAAGTAGTGACACCACTCCAACTACTTCCGTCATGGCTAATTTTCTTTGCCTCATACCTCATGTCTTTGAAAAAAACCCCAGATATTTATAGTACTTTTAATGCCACCTTTTTCTCAGTGGTGTAATAATAATCTATTTTTCTAATAGTGTACCCTTGTGGCTCATCACCATCATGCTTGTAGATGAGGTGGATGTTGCTACATCAAGATTTTGTGCAGCTCCTCAATAGAGAAGCATTTAATTCTAATTTTGTCTTGCACTGAAGTGACTTTGCAGTGTTCCCTTAGAAAGAATGGAGTGGCACAACCCACGGATGATGCTGGGATGGAAACTTTCCCTTAGGGATAAACATTGGCCAGGTACCTCTGTTTTCCTTCCTCCACACCTTTGATGCTACCCTGAATAGCAATGGTAGGGGAAAAAAGGCGTAAAGGTTGAGCAGAGCAGCAGCTGGGCTGCACCACATCTCCAGCAAGGACCTTCACCCTCTGTAGCTTGGCCAGGCTGCAGCAGACCCACACAGAATTTGGGGTGACCACGTGGGAGAAATTTGTCTTAGAGACCCAAGTATTTCCCCTTTCTGAGGCAATGCAGAAGCAGCCCAGAAGCTGTCAGGTTAACAGTGGAACCTTTACAAGCACTGGGAGGACAAGGACAATGGGCTTCTTAATTGGCTACTGGATCAGCTCTAGTAGCTCAGCTTTAGGCAAGCAGCTCCCATATATGTGCCTTCAGTCTGGCCAGAAGTGTTAATAATTAACTCACAGGGCTGTGTAGTACCTGAACAAGAAAAGAGCAGCCTATTTGAACAGCACCTAAATCCAGCTGAGCCAACCTCCGTGACGCCAGAGCGGGACGGGGTGTGACCCACCGGCCTTGGGATGGAGAGATTAACCACTCCTGTCACTGAGATAAACTGATCACACACTCACCTCACTGGGAGCTGCAAAGACTAAGGTTGGCAAGTCCCTTGACTGTGAAAATGCTATTGTGTTGTGCTAACACTTTATCACTGCTGCTTGCTGCACAAATACTTGCTATTATATCTATTATGAAAATGCATTTCCTATAGAGCTACAGATTGCAAGGCTATGAAAAGTCAAAGGCTGAAATCAGGGTGATCTTTTTTCAAGGAATTCCAGAGGAATGAACAATAATTTGCCACTAATTGCAAAGAAGCTTTGATAGAAACTCTGAACAGATTCCCAACAGCACATATTTTCCAGAAGCCGCCTGGTAATTTTCAGTAAAACCCAAGAACAATATGACTATTAACTTGTATGTTAAATGTCAGCCAGATTTGTCTCATATCATTCTCCTCTGCACTACATCTTTTCTAGGCATGTTTTCATAATTTATGGTGTGTGGCCACATTTGGGCTCACTCAGTTATACACCCATGGAAAAACATTAGATGAAGGTCAACTGAAGCCCACAGGGATGATTGTCTTTCCCATTTTGCCTTAAAAAAGTATCTAAACTGCCTTCTAGCCTGTGGCTTCATTTGTAGACAGATTGCATCTTCACAGACTTCTTCCCACATAAGGTACAGTCAATACTTCCTTGAAAGGAACAAGGTCATGAGCAGTGATGGCATTTGATGGCACAGAGAACCCCTCAGAGATGGCTTGTGGCACTGTCTGCAATGCTGTGCGAGGGCATGCTAAATGAAATGATGGGACACGCTCGTTGGGAAAAAACCCCAAACCTCCTCATGCTTGGCTAGTGCTGCTGATACTGTTTGGTGGCTGTAAATGTTCAGAAAATTGCCACCTATTTGTGAGGCTATGCTGAAGGCTTCCCAATTCTAGTAATGCTGTTTTGTTGTTGTGAGCATTATACAAGGTACAGGTTGGATCTGCTTAGATTTGTTGCCATTTAAACTTCCAATAGCAGTAATCCATAATAGGGGACTTAAGTTACCAGCCAAACAAGACTGATGGATGGTTGAAACAATTTGTAATACCTCATGAGAAAATTAATTGTTCAAATTATTCAGCAAATATTGCAAGTTCTCAGACAAATAGAACATCTGAATATTTTGTTATCACAAAAGATCTATTATTTTAAATTAATATTTCAACTCATGTTTTATTTCTTCAGTGTAGCTGGCCCGGTTTTGTCCTATTGATAGAGGAAGTAAAAAATGTATGAACGTGTTCTGATTCCCCAATTCCCTATATAATAAAACTTACTAAAAAATTAAGAACAAGCTTTAAGGCACATCCTGCTGTGTGGGTAGTTCTCTTAAGATTAGCAGACAATCCTAGCTGTGCTGTGATCCCAGCGGCCAGTGGCTGAAAGGTTGGGATGCACAAGCCATTAAAAAATATAGCTGTTAATATTTTTAAGTTACCTAAATTAAGAGAGGTCCTGATATTGCCTAAACAGGGAGATGTGCAGGATAGTCATTAGTTCAAATTTTCTGTTGACATAAAGCCACAGAAAGACATGCAACTGATTCTAAAGATCTAGAAAGACCTTCAGCACAAGACTTTTTATTTCAAAATAGAAATACCAGCTATTATAGTTTTCTGCTTAAATACTAAGGATCAGTGCAGATGAGATTCTTTGCTTGTGCTTACTAAGCATGTAGGTAAGGTTTATTGTCTGTGTCCTGCTTTAAGGTGTCCTCTTCAACTCATGACTTCAGTGTGGCCACCACTCTTTCTGGCTATTTGTTGGTCTGAAGGTACCAAAGAGAAATTTTGCGTGAGTCTCTTAAAATTTAAATGTACTCTGATTTAAAATGTAGAACAATGATAGATGCTGATATATTTTTTCCTGAAAAATGACCTGCAGCTTGTTATTTAATGAAGCCTCCTCGAGAACTTTTGTATGAAGGAAAATGCTTTTTTACCCCAGCAAAGCACTGACACTGCTGAGACATGTTGGTCTAAATTTTTTGTGGATGAGAACGTGACCAGGTAGAGCAGCAGGCTGTTGAGAGAGAGCAGACAGTGTTTTTTTCCTGGGGACAGCAGTTTTCCCTCTGCATTAAGTTACAGAAGCTGGCTGTGGGATAGAGCTGAAGAACGAGGGTATCTCTCTGGTTTCTGGAAGCTTTTGCCCAAAAGGATGTGCTGGATTTGACTACACGTGAACATTCAATTAAATGATAACTCAAGCTTCCTAAAATACCTGAAAATCTGGTGTGGATGCTTTCCACATTCTTGATCAAAGGTGTGTATCTTACCCATGGGATCAGCAAAGATAAGGATTGAATGCTTGAAACCCATTGCAAATGTTTGCAGCAGATATTTTTTAATAGAAAATCCATTGTAGCTGCAATTCTGGGGCAGGCACAGAGTAAAGATGCACAGGTAGAACCGTGAGACAAGCCCTGGCAAAGGGCTAACAGGGTCAGAGCATATGCATCAGCTTCTCCCATCCACATCTCAGCCTCTGAGTAGGTTCTGCTACAAAAGACAATGGACACTGACATATTTACTGAAGTGGAATAGTCAAAGTGCAGTTTGTCAGCTGCAGTCTAACAACAGGGAAAAAAGAGCCAAACAATACGCCATAATAACACCCACTATTAAACAAAAAAATGGTTTTCGTCAAGACAAATTACAAATCTGCACCTCAAATCTCCTATTGTCAGAAAGCACTAAGGTGACAAAATGCTTATCCTTTCAAATATTCATGCAAAAAGACATGGATAGCTCTAGTATCTTAATTTTTGCTGACTTCTGTCCTTTTGTGTAATAAGATATTTTTAAATTACACCCAGAAAGTTATCAGAAGATGACATTATAGAACAGCTATAATTTATTTTCTCCTCTTTCTGCTGTGCTTTGTAAAGTCACATTACAGTGCCACATTTAAAGCATGGGCAGAATTTGACGGTACCTCCTACCAAATGTACTTTTCAGGAACAAAAATAATAAATGCCAAGGAAATTGCTGTTTTTACTGTTATTGTCCATTAAATCCATGGAAAGGGGGAAAAATACACTACAAAGTTGGTAAAAGACCCACCAGCTCCGTCAGTTTTTTAAACACAGAGGAAACCTCAGTGATGTTTTCTGCAAGCAGGAAATTCTTGAACTAAGAAAATTTCATTTAGAAACCACTGATATAAATGGTAAGCTTATTTATACTTTGCCCTCTACTCTGCAAATAAGTTTTCCATGTTTTTGTCCTTGTATTAGATGTTCCATCTGAGGCCAGGCAGATTTTGTAAGGCCAAAACCTGAGTTGTCATTAGATTTATGAATCAGTTTTGTGACAATAAGGAGCTCTAAAAGAAGTGAAGCAATCTGATATTTCTGCTATAGGAAACAGTCTTCCACAAATTCAAAAGCTTTTTCTTTTTGGTTGCTTAATGATAATATTCTAGTCTCTTCCTGATTTACATGTTTTGGCCCTTCCAAATACCCTTTATCTTCCAATTAGTTTCCCCATTACATGTATAATTGAAGACAAATCAGATTATGGTGATTAGCATATATTATAAGTCATTTTACTAATTTCTGAGGGCATATTCTTACAAGGGATAACATAGAAATTAGAAGACTAATTAGGCCAAAATTACCTTTGCTAATGAATCTAAGCAGTAGTTAAATCCTTGAACAAAAGAGACATTTTTGCTCTTTGGAGGTCAAAGGTATGATTCTCAGGAACCAACTTTAGGAATAAATCTGTGGAGTTTCAACATCTAGAAAGGGTTCAGCTCCAAAACACCTGAACTAATTCTCTGAAAATCTGCTGCCATTGGGTCTAACTGTGGGTGCTGGAGACTTTCATAAAATAGCTCTCCATGAGTTCGGGAGTGAATGCCAAATTTTATTTGGGATGTGAGGTTATGGTCAGGCAAGAACAACAACACCTGACCAGCAGGGTAAAGGCAGGGTCTTTGTCCAGGGTGCTTCCCCTGTTTCCCAGGCAAAAAGATGTTGCATGAGCAGTGGATGCAGGGTCGTAGTCAAAGTGTCAAAGGCAGAAACCTGCAGTGGAGGAGTGCCTTATGCCCATCTGTCTATGTCATGTGCGCACTAGTCCCACTCCCTTTTTGAACAAGAAAGTATTCAGAACTCAGGAGCAGTTGTAACAGAATAAGACATCTCTAGGTGTGAAAACACAAACCCAGAGCTCAGGAAACCCATTGTGATTTGAGGCCAAGCAGCAGGTACACAGCCTTTGGTTAATCCCAAACCTTCACATGCATTTGAGTTGTTGACTCTCCTTGAAATTAGGAACAAAAATACCTTTGAGGACTTACATCTCTGTATCCGCATCAAAAAGTGCTCTATCCGTACAGAGGAAAAAAAAACTTTCCCCTTCAGATATGTTAAGTATTCTGAAGAGGGAGGAGTGGTCCAACAATAGAAATGAAAGGCAATAAAAGTACTTAAGATCCACCAGCTAAGGACTGCCAGAGCTGTTACTGGCACAGCCCTTCCCTGGGCTTGGACTCACAATGAGGTGGCACTATTCACTCTTCAATCTCCTTCCCCCCAGTTCTCCAATGGGACAGGTATCTGTGCTCATTTTGGAACACAGTGCTTCTTCCCCTCATTCTTAATTGGACGTATGTTGGTTCCTGTTTAACAGCTCTATTTTCAGATGATAATTACCTGCTGAAAATTTGGGCCTCTGAGCTTAAGCTTTCCAGACCAGGTTTCTATCTGGGATTAATTTTGTTTAGATTTGTAGTTAACAAAGAGCAGCTATTCTTGTAGGCAGGGAAAATCTCCCGTCATCTGAAGGAAAAAAGAAGAAAGTGATAGATTGTTTTGAACAGCTTTGGTGTCAAAATGGGTGGGAGCAATAAAGACTGAAATAGTATAGGAAAATAGTCCTTGGAGAGGTGACAAGACTTTTGGAATTCCAGTGAAGCTAGCCAAGGTTTGGGTATGATAGTTTCCATATGTATAACTGGTTTGCACAACCATTCCCCCATTTTCTGCATAAAATGAAGCATTGCTGCACGTGGTGATACTGTTCTTTGTACACACTGGAAAGCCTCCTTGGCTGGTGAGGTGGGCTGTACCTCCAGTGCTCTGCTACAGGTGAGGGTGTGGGAGGAGTGGCCATATAGAAGGGAACAAGCTTTAACTTGCAACGGTGTCCATTAGAAGTGATGGGATCTGATCTGTCTGACAGCCAGACAGCTTTTCCTTTGAAAAAAAATTAGGAAAAAACCTGCTGCTGCAGTCACTGAGTGTATGCAGGCTGAGCTGACTCCTAACTATGGGCCTCAAGCTGTTAAGATTGAGGCAGCATGCAGTATCAAAGAAAGTGAACTATACATTTCAAGAGGAATATTATGGACTCAAAAACTGAAAGGAGAAGAGTAGGTAAAAGGGGTTAAAGGTTTTTTGTAGGAATTGAGTCACGTTAGGGGCTTGTAGCTGTTTTTCAAATCTATCTGAAGTCCAAGGGCACTTTTCAATGTGACACTGGCAAAATCGCCTTGATTTTGGAAATTAGTTTATTTTTGGCACATTAACATAAGTTTTTTATTACCAATTTGGATTTTGAGGAAATGAAGATGGCTAAACAAACAGGAAAACACCTTTCCTCCCCATTCTCCTAACTTAAGACAGACACCTCCCAAGCCTCAGATTCCTTTGTTCCTGCCAGCCCTCACACCCAGCACTTTCCAGGTCCTGTGGTGAGGTGATAGGCACTGTTGGATGGTGGATCTGTGCATAAGGGTTTCTTTCAACTACTAGTTCCTTCCTATTTTTTTCATCTGTTCAAGAATGTCCCTGCCCTGATGTGGGTCATGAGTCCTCTGAGGTACTGCCCCAAGCACAGAGCAGCTTCCCTCAAAAGTGCATCCCCAGAGCGCTACAGAGGAGGGGACAACAATGTAGCAAGTGTGAGCAGTCGGTGCAGAAGAAATGCACAGGAGGTCAGAACTGAATGCCTGAGTTACTTGGCAAGGGTTTAGAAAGAGGAGGTGGCATCCCCAGTGCACAGCAAGCAGTGTGTCTGGGAGAGGGGCACACTCCTGGCCAGACAGCAGGCCAGGAGGGGCTTGGGCTGAAAGTCCAGCTCCAGGAGTTTGCAGGAAAACATCCACGCCCAGGATGAGTGTGACGGGGTTAGGTTATATTATGCCCTTCCTTTAAACATTTCCTTTTGGCTGGGTCAGGTTTCTGCCTCTTAACCTCCAATGCTGGCATAGTCAAGGACTGTAAATCCCTCTCTGGAAGGCAGCCAGCACTACTGCAGCAGCTTGTTGTGGTTTTAGGTCTGTTTGCCTGTTCAGAAGACACTACTGGTAGCTCTGCTCCACGTACAGTGCCTTCCAAGCCCAGTTTTTTGTGGAAAAAGCTAAGTCCTAGCCAGAATCAGGTGAATGGTGTTATGCACGCTATCACTGGGCAGGGACTAAGAGACTATCTAAAAAGAAAAAGCTGATAAAGTCCTGGTGATGTAAAGCAAAATTCCCTTAGGAAATTTACTGTTTTATATCCTGAGCTATAAATGGATGGGGTGCCTTCCATTTTCCCTGGACATCACTGCCACTCAGCACCTGTGCTTCCTCTTCACCATGAGGTCTTCCTCCCTATGGATTGTACAGCAGTTTGTCCTGGTGCCTGTGAGCTTGGTGGTGGCCCTTTGGCAGTGACATAAAGCAGCCACAAATCACAGCATAGGCTGAGCTCTCCAACACTTGGTTTAAAGCCTGGCCACCAAAAATTACTATCTTCAGTTGGAGGACAACTGCCTTAAGGCCAGCAGGAGTGGAGCAGCCGGAGACCTTCTAAGACATATAGTTCCCAGTCTTTCTTACCCCTGCCTGACTGTGCTGGGGGTTGCTGTTGTTTGATTCATCTGTTTTCCATGTCCTCTGAAGTGGGCACCCCTCAGAGGGGTGTCCTTGAGCTCCAGGTAGCTGGACTTGTTCACACTGACTGTCTATAACCATCACTGCAGCACATATTTAATCTCTTTAGGACATTTGCTTAGCCTCAGGAAGGTTTTCTGTAAGTGTAAGCCCTAGGAGATAGCCTGATTAAGCTTGATCGAGTGTAATTTTACTGCCTTGGGAAAAAATGGTTTCTGCAACATAACATGCAACAATTTATAATGCTTTTCTTCCCTGTGGCACTTAAACAATATGTCAAGTGCAAAGAATTCCAGCCAAATATAGAATTAAAAACACAAAGAACCTTAATTAATTTTCTGGAAGAATTTATCATGGGGGAATCAGTGGGAGGTGAGAAGCAGAGCTTTTTGCTGTATTTCATTTTCCTTAGCTGTGTGTGACAGTAGCTGTCTCTCATCACGGCTCTTTCTCTTAAGCGTGCTCAGATGCAGCTGGAAGCTGGTTAGACTGTGACAGATGGTGCCAAACCTCTATTGTTTGGCTGGAAGTGGGTGTTTTGGAATGATTTTGCTTTGAAAACAACTCTCCTCCAAACTTTCCATTCTCTCTGAGATCCAGGAAAGGTTTCCAGTGAGGCAGGAATCCTCATAGTGATGTAATGAGTGTAAATCTACCATTACTCAGATCATTTCTGTAGGCTGAAAGATGGAAAAACTCAGAAGCATTCCCATGCCTGGTTAAGCATTACTGCTGAGCCATTGCTAGAACATCGTGCTCCAGGACAAAGCTTTCAGCAAAGAGCAGACAGACGCTGCTGCTTGTGTACAATTACAGCTGGCTGGGAGCTCCAGCTAGGCTTACCCTAGAAATGTTGGCTGCAGTAGGAATGTTGGCTGGACAGAGGCTGTGTTTTAATGCAGAAGATCGGTGCCAGCAGCAGCCGTAGTGTAGATGCAGCCATGCTAACACAACTGCTCTCACCAGCACAGTGTGTACAGAGTAGAAGAGCCACAGACTCTCTTTCCAGCGCTTGGCACCCACCTGGGGAATTGAACTAGAACCTCCTGTGCAAGCTGCAGAGCTGAGGCCTTGGAGGAGGAGTTGTATCTGAACTGGGCATAACATACCTGCCAGGGGATGGTGGCTACTGCTGCTGTCCTGAGCACAGCCCCAGAAACCAGTGGTTCCCACTGGTGGGGCAGGTTGCACCTTCAAACAGGGACAAGCTTTGAGTGCAGAAGGAGCTGGTTCTTCCTGTGCACTGGGGATTGCATGGATGTGCCTGTGCTGGTGTTTGGTCTCCTGAGAGCTCAAATCAAGACTAATCCCTGTTATTGGTAAATCCTTACAAAAATTCTGCTAAGAAGTGTAAGTTTTGGTAAAAAGCCATTCCACTTGGCAAGAGTCATGGCTGGCTGAAGGAGGCTGAGATGGCTGGTGCTGACCGTGTCTTCAAACTGAGCACCCGTAAGGCCCTTTGAAAAACACCCCCATCAACACATTTCCAGAGCCAGCATACTGCAAAAGCCAAAGGGATTTTGGGTAGAAGAGATTCTGTTTATTGCTGGGGAGCTTGACATCCTGTAAGAATGGCTTCCCTTGTTAGAGGCTAGCAAGTGCCAGTGGGAGGGAATTTGTGTTCACTAGACAAATGCAAATTCCAGTGAGGAGATTAAACTTGTAAGAGTCTTATGGAAAATAAACATCCTGGTTAGGGAGGGAGGCTGGAGAAACAACGCTAAGTATAACCACTGAGTGTTTAGACTCAGCAAAGAGTATTAATGGATAACTTGATATCCAAAGTGCTAAAGAAAACCTCAAAAGCCCGTTTGAAAGGAGTTAAAGAAACTCTCTGTGTGTATAAGATAAGGAAAGAGGCAAACAAACACAGCACTGTTGAAGGTGCTGGGAGTGATTTAAGCGACAGGAAGAAGATCCGAAAAAGCTGTTAAGGCTGCAGGAGACCCTACTTGAAAGAGTAATGGAATTCTGATTTTCACAATCTGAGGTGCAGGATACAAGCAAGAAATAAAGATTTTATTCTCAATGAATATGTAACCAATTGAGTAGAAAGGAACAGAGCCAAAGCCCTTACACCCTTACTTCTATTAAAAGCTGTCATTTTTCTGTCTAAAGCACATGCTTTTGGGAAGGAGTAGAATGATAGGGCAGAGGGTAAGTGCTGCCAGACCTTTCTTTAAGAATCTCTTTCTCTCTCTCTCAAAAAAAAAAAAAAAAAAAAAAAAAAAAAAAAAAAAAAAAAAAAGAAAAAAAAAGAAAAAGAAAAGGCAAGTATTTTGTGTCTTTGCAGATTATGTAAAAATGAAATACTGAACTACCTAGACAGAAGATGGATGTGGTAAAGCTGGTAAAGCTCTGTGAGTTCCCTGAGGAATCTGTTCTATGATCACACCAAGTCTTTGCACACAAGACCTGGATGATTATGGCCTTTCCCTCCCAAGAGATGATAAGTTCTTGCTCCTTTTTACACTAGAGAACTTTTTCTCATATGCTCTACCATGCCTACATTCTAACAAGTATTCTTTAGGAATGTGACTTAATATGGAAGGCCTGATTCTGCACTACTCAGTGCTTGAAAGCAAAGGGAAACAAAAATGAACAAAGAACTGCAATGACTCCTTGGGTTTGCTAGCTTTTTTATTCATTCAGTCAGCTTTGCACAAGCATAAGTGACTACAGAATGTGCAAAGCGCCAAAAGCTGCAGTGTAATAAGACATCAATGTTGTATCTTTGTAGGCCATATTTTCTTGAGACATCATCAGAAGACAGAAGCAGACAACTATAGAGCTGTATTCATCCTACCCATAGGCTCATTTAGCTAACAAACAGATTGTGTTATTTAAAAAAGGGTATTCTTTAGAAGTGGATCCATATCAGCATTCAGGATGAAAATTGATGAACTACACACAAAAATTAATACACCAGGTGCTAATAGAAGGGCAGGCAGCAAAGGACTTATATGAAACCATTGCCTGAATATATACACATAAAATCAGGAAGGTCAAAGTCCTGGAGCTGATATTAGTGAGGGATCTTAAGGATACCAGGAATCCTACAAGGATGCTAGTTGTGAGAGTGGATGCTGAGAGGTCTGTTGGAGGAGAAAAGTTAGTTTTGGACAATATGGAAAAGGTGGAAAAGGCAGAGAAACTCAAAGAGTTTGCTTCACGAGCAAAACTTTCTCCTAGACCACTGTGTATATCAACACACCTTGGAGGTTGGAAGGACAGGCAGCAGTGAGGGAACAGCACAGTCAGTTCTTCCTGTAGAACCTGGATGTATTCAGCCCTGAGGGGCTGGATAAATTTCCCTGAGTGCTGAAAAATTGGCTTATGTGAGATTGCAGTGTGTTAACAGCCTGTTCTCTCTGACAAATCTGCTGACTGGGAGAGGTCTGTGACAACTGCAAAAAGACTTGTAGTAAATCATTAAGAAGTGGAAAAGGGAAGAAATTACCTAGGAAACCTCACTGTGTGAAGGCCAGCCAACTTCACTTTTGTTCCTGAAAAGATTATGGGATATGTCTTCTTGGAATCCATTTACAGACATGAGATGGGCAAGAAGGTACTCAGAAATAGTCAACATAGATTGTCTTCTACAACAGTGTGACTGTGTGGAGAAGGAGAGAGCCATGTAGGCAATACACTGTGACTTTATTAATTATTTTGGTGCCATCACCCACAGCATTCTCATTTGGAAGCTGAAGAAATATGAGCTAGAGAAATAAAATGCTTGGTGAACTGAAGAGCAGCTGGACCTCTGGGCTCTAAGGGTGACTCACATCTGGTTGATGGTTGCTTATGAGAGGAGTACTGAAAATGAGTTGACAAGATGAGTGGCAGAGCTTCGATCTAAAACACCTTTGCTAAACATAAGGACCAGGCCATACTAAACAGCTCAAATTGTTTAACCAGAGGAAATGCAGATTTTTGCATCTGTTGCAGAGTAACCCAATGTATCAGCACAGGTTGGGAAGTGACTGACTGGTGGTAGTCCTGCTCAAAAAGTCCTGAGTGTTTAAGGATGCTGACAGAGCACTCTCATTGCAGATAAGGCAACCCCTATCTCACTTGCAAATAAGACAAGACCTAATGTAGCTTTACATTAGGAAGAGTCTTGGGGTGGCAACAGTCCTGCTTTGAACATGAGACTGGGGTAGATGGCATTTAAAGATATATTCTAACCCACAGATCCATGATTCTACAGCTTCATTATAAACAGCAGCTTAGTCTTTAAATGTTTTCTTTCCAGCAAATATGTATGAAAGATTCCACTCTCTAGGGGTACATCAGTGAGGAATTTAGACAGTACTTCAATTTTCCACAGAGTCATCTCTCCCCACCAGGCAATTTCACTTATCATGAAATCATAAGGCAGGCAGAAGAATATGAATGTGGCATGTGAAAGTTGGGAGTTGGGCCAGTTACACTCCTACCCTGGATATTTCTGGTTGTCTTAAAACTATTTGCTTTATAGCTTAGCTAATTGATGTTGGTTGTTATGAGTCTTGATAGCTGGGAGGGACTGGGTTATAGTCCTTTCTAGTTTTCATTACTGGCCTGTATAATTACAGTTAATAGAATATTTTCCAGGTGTCCTCAGACAAGAGAACAGTATGTCTTGTTAAACACTCAGCCTTTATTGCAGCAGCATAAAGTCTGATGTTCTCCTCTGAATCATGGGAGAGGATAACGGAGCACATCCGTTGCTGAGGTTTTGAAATTATTTTCTCCATCTTGCTCTGGTTACCCAAACCCCATTATGGTATACTCATTAATACACCCACTCTCTTTCTAAATTGAAAATGTAATGCTTTGTGCTTTTGGGGGGTTAGTGGCTTCTGCAGAGCTGCTGAGATGAGATCAAAGCTCATGGGAAAATGATGAGCCAGACTTTCTCCAAATGAAAACACAACAGAAACCCTCTCAGGGTCCTGTTGTTGCAGTAGCATGAACACCTGTGGCCCAAATTCATGCCATCACATCATAGGCAGTTAACAAGGCATCTAAATTAAGAGTCTAAATGCTTTAAGTTCTCTTATTCCTTTAGTCAAGGGACTCTGGAATACCATCTATTCCTCTTACAGCCTGAATTACTTTGTGCACTTTGTTATCCAAAGGGTTGGCAGTTCATGGCCTCTTGTCTCAGGCTCCCACCCAGAATTCAACCTGCACCTCAATCTGCATCTCCACCAGCAGCAAGCTGCCTGCACCAGATGTATTCCTCAACACAAATGTGAGCTGACAGGCAGTTCCCTGACCCTGTGCCCTCTGCCAACTGGGCTCTCTCAGAAGGGTGTGAGATGGTTAGGGTAACATCCTTCTGTGCAGCATTTTGCACACTAAATGTGTTGAGGATAACAACATTTAGCTTTCCTTAGGGTTGGATTGCCTCCTGCTAACAGTTTCTTTACCAGTAGCTTATGTGGACTTCTCTTGGACCTGAGCTGACTCAATCATGTTATTTTTCAGTACTATCTCCAAATAGTTCTGAAAGATGTCACTGTCTTTCTTCTCCCATTCCAAGGAATGCAGTGATGTCTCCTCTTCCATTTATCACACCAGGAGTTTTTCTGGACATGCTATTTGTGTCATACTTTAAGAAAAGTATTTATTGCCAGTGTATGGACAGAAACAGAAAGGAGCACCACAGAGACAAGCTTTTGAAATGACATCAGGGAAGATTTTTTAAAAACTGTATTTTTTAGCTTTCTTCAGGTTCCATCAGAAAATGTCCATCTTCCTCTACTGTTCACTTATCCTAGACCAGGGCTGGACTGTGCCACGACTCCTGAAGTGCTAAAGCAGGTTGTCTGCATCCTGGAAATCCTCTTTCCTGCTGTCAGCTTATAAAACACATCCCAAGCCTCAGGAGTTGTTTCTATGAAGTAATGGTGTTGGTACCCATAAAAGATGCTGGCTTTCCTGTTCAGATGTCCAAATACACATTTAGCTTTTGTTTCATGCCACTACCCACTTGTTTGAAGTTGCAAGCACATGCTGAGTGTTAGTTTTCTTCTTTCCTTGTTTCAAAGTGTATACTCCATGTCTGTATAAAAGTATCTCCGAGTGTAGGAAATCCTTCTTCCTTTCATTGTGCATCTATTGGACATGCGATCCATTTGTGTAAACAAAAAGGGAAGTTTTGAAAAAGTGGAAGGAAAATCCCAAACATTTAATTGAATTAACACATTTTTTGCCTTTCAATAGATTGTATTTACATCATTTTCCAGTGTTACACTCCTGAAGCTTTCCACACACTCCTGAGGGACCCAAATTTTCCCCTAGAGACTCAAGGTATTGGATTAATCAGGGATGACTCAGATGGCTTTAAGCCTGGCTACAGATGGAGTGGGCTCCTCCTCTGGAGGATGCATATTATATAAAAGAAATAGGAGTTCTTAGTTCACCTAGGCAGAGGTGAGTAGTGCAGACTCATGTAACTGTTGCACTACTCAGAAGAGCTCTTCTGCAGGGCAGCCATGGGGAAAGACAGCCAGGCTGGGCAGCCATGGGCAGCGGGGGCTTGTGGTCTCGGGGTCACCAGTTATGGTTGTGATGCAAGCAGTGAAAACAGGACTCATAGATTTCAGTATCAGAAGGCTTAAAGATTTATTAGAGTTGACTCCATTCTTTCTGGGCCTGGGCTATTCTCCCACGTGAAGAGCATGCTGCTTCTTCTTTCCCTACTCCGTCCAGTTCTTCTGCAGCACCAACCTCCTCCCAATCCTTCCCATACCAGGGAGATACCAAAACTTCGCTCATTGGTTAGGAAGGAAAAACAATCCCCATCTTGTGGAAGACAGAGATACAGGAGAGAATTATTTACAGAACTTGTGCTGCATTTCTCTGCTTTCCCAGAGAATATTTCTCTGCAGGGAAAAATACTTTATGTTCATGTAACAGGGGCTGCCTGTGTGGTGCTGCCAGCTGCAGCCTCCAACCTTTCAGCCATACAACACCAGGCACCTGGAGCAGCTGCACAGCCTCCAGGGGCCAGAGCATGGCTGGCCCAGCACAGGAGACCATGACAATGGCCACTGATGAGTAGCCAAGTGTTTCCATATGACTTTCAAGTGCATTTTTTATTTTTCATAAATAGCTTACTGTCTTGTTTTCCCAAAGAAGCACAGAACATGTTTTACTTGCCAAGGACACCCATGTGCCCGTGGGCAGGAAGGAAACACCTGTGGAGGTGAGCAGGCATGGTGAGGAGTTTTTGCTCTGTGCTGGTTTGTGGGAACATACTGCAAGCCATTTGAAGGTTTTATATAAAATTAGTAGTGTACTAATGTCCTGGCCTTCAGGAATATTTCAGGGCTGGGGTTTTCCATTTGTTTTACTTTTTTTCTTGTTATGCCTGAGATGCTAAAGAAAGTTGCTTGAGGGGGGCCAAAGCTGCACTGGCTCTGTCTGAGCAATGTCCACCAGCCTGCCTTGAGCCCAGACTGAAGAGCAAGCCCAACCTGGTCAGGTGCAGGCTGTTTCCAGGGCACCTGGCAGGACCTGGAAGGCAGCATCTTGTCATTACCTCTCTGTACAAGGCCCACACATCGTGTGACACAAATGGCAGGGGCCCGGAGCCTCAGCACACTCCCATCTGCTCCAGTCCCCAAGGTGACTTGGCACAACCTGGGCAAATGAACTGCTGAAAGAGGCCATGAAGATGTAACACAAAGCTACTGCTGGAGTGCTGGCTTCCCAAGCTGGTTCTGGAGAATGTTTTGGACGCTCATGGGGCCTTAAGTTGTGGTAATTCAACATTTAAAAACAATTAGGTTCTCCTGCCCTACTTATCCACTAGACAACGTTGTTGATCCAAAAGGTTCACAGTGCCAAAGGTCTATTCAAAGTGATAGGGGCTTTGAATCTTGCCTGTCAACCCTGAGTCTTAACATATGTCTCCATGGAAATCAGTGCTACAGGCCTAATCTGGCAGGCATGGCTTTGGAAGAGCCCAGAAGATTTGTCTGTAAAAGAATGGCAGGAGGGTACTCTGTGGTATTTCTAATCCCAATTGCTGTAAACTATAACAGGATGTGTAATGCTGTAGTTGTTCAGATAGGTGCCTTGGCAATTGTTTTCTTCTCCTGGCATTTTCCTATTATTTTTTCTCAAAATGCATATATAAAAAATAATATTCTATTTTATAGAACTGGTCAGAAACTGGAAAAAAAATCAATTAGAGCAGGGGTTGATCCCATTTATCCCATTTTGAAATAACTTCTCCCCATTCTCTTCTCCAGGACTGGCAGCTCGCTTCATTCCCAGGCATTCTCTTCATTCCCAGCTTGTAAGGTCAGAGATGAAGTGCTATTAAATATAATTAAATACATTTAGGAGACACAATCTACCACCTTAGTGGTATCTATAAGAACAGGTGCTTAAAACCTGCATGGAAAAAGAGAAGTCCATTTTTCCAAGTGTAGCAAACCTGCTGCTCAGAAATTGTTTCTGTCAAACTGCATCTCCATGCCCTACTGTTAAAACCCAGAAATCTGGTAGAGTATTTATTTCCAGAAAACCATTTTTTCCCCACTGTCTGAAAATGGCCTCTTGGTTTTAAATTATGATTTTAAAATACACCAGAAATTTATTTTCCTGCATTGGTTATTCATTCTGCCTTAAGAATATATAAAAAACAGATGGGACTCATTTTCTCTTACTTGGTCCAAACATTTCAACAAGTGGGTTATTTTTCTTACCAGCCTTTGGACTCCCTGCTGTTCTTAACAGGATTATTTGAATAAATAAACTGATCCAACTTTGACCCTTTACTAACCATTCACTTGAGTTAGAACATGCCTCAGTTAAGGGAAAGAAGGGATGTCTGTTCTGGCGAGAAGTGAGCTAATATTGCTTTATTCTGAAAAGACATAAAATTATTCTTGTCTGAAACAAAAAATCATGTATTTTTGGCATAAATATCCTGTTTTATTTCTGATGTAGTTGAACAAACACCAAAAAGTTAACAGGTTGGAACAGTTTGGGAAAAAGAAGGAAGGCTTACTCTAACTACCTTATGGTTTACAGATGTTTCAGGTAGGAATATAGACATCTCCTTTGTTTTGTTATCCCTGTGGGATTTTGCCAGTGTTCAAGCTCATTTTCCCTTTAAGGCCTTGTCTACCTTAACTACAATTGGAGGAAAGCAGGATACAGTCTAGCATACAGCAAAAGGAAGATAAAAGCAAACAGTGAGACGGAATCAGTTTCCGCTATAGAAAGGAAAGGAAAATTTTCAAAAAGTGAAATGATGAGTAAAATAATGAAATAGGACAGACATCCTCCTTGTTCTTCAGGGCTGAGCGAATTAACAATACAAAGATGCAATGAGATACCTGTATCAGTGGTAGGTTGTCCTAGGATTTCAAAGACAGTACTGAGGTGGAGATCCTGAGCAAGGGAAAGGAAAAGCTGAGCGGTGCTGTAAGTATGCAAAAGAGGTCACAAAAGAGGTGCAGGTTAAATTCACACAAGTCATCCTTCAACTGCTTCCCAACCTCTGATCACCAAGGAGCTGAAGCTGTAGTAAAATGTTCCTACCACTGTAGATACAGTGGGCTGTATGTACCTTTAGGATGAAATATTTTGACGCTGTGAATGACAGCCATGACTGAGGTGATCTGACATGCCACATTGTGTAAGGTTTCTGACTTTCTCCTCATTATGTCATCTTTTTGTAGAGGGATTATAGGTGCAATGGAAGTGGTGATATGATAGAATGGAAGTAGGGCTGGGACCAAAGCATGACTTATGCCTGGTGACCAAAGGTATAAGTGACACTGATGCATTGTCCCAGTGCTTTTTAAACAGATGCAGCAGTGCAAGAGGGCTGCTCCTGCTCCTGCTCCTTTTTGTTTCTGCTGGGCTGCCAAAGGCTCCTGTTTGCTCAGATGTGCTGGTAGGGCTAC
This sequence comes from Hylia prasina, assembly GCA_013397195.1. Lineage (NCBI taxonomy): Eukaryota > Metazoa > Chordata > Aves > Passeriformes > Sylviidae > Hylia > Hylia prasina. Next base: position 205,411 of record VYXD01008480.1, read on the forward strand.
GCATGAAACTCCCTTCCTCCTTTCAGTCCCTGTGAGCTGAGGTAACCAACATGTCTGAATGGAATTTTTTGGACTAGGAAGGGGTTGAGGAGATGCTCTCCTGAGAAGCAGGGCAGAATGGTGAGGAGTGATTTGCAGCAAGTTAAGAGCGCTTGTCTCTTTGGCTGTCAGAGTTGTATTTGTCCTTGGTGTCAGGCCCTGTGAATTTGGCACAGTCATTTATCACCCTGTAAACAAGGAGCTGGTTCCAACTGTGAATTCCAAGAGCAGGCATATAATTATAATATTTTACTGACTCCTTCAGCTAGAACTGCATTAGGACAGTTAACTGTGGCAACCAAGAAACTAGGCAGATCTGTAAAAGAATTTTTTCTCAAGCAATCCTCTTCTTTTATATATAAAAGTACTAATTAAAAATAAAGTTGTGGAAGAGTGTATAGGTAATTGCACTGTACTATAATTTCTCTTTGTATTCGAGATTGTGGGAATAAACCAAGGAGACAGAGCAGCATATTTGACCAGAGGCAGGAGATGACCCTACCCAAGATAATTTTGTTTCTGTATAGGACATATGTCACAGCTGCAGTAGTGTTCTGATCTGGATGAGAAGGGTGTGCAATGTCATTTAAATGAAATATTTAAGACACTGTTGCCAATGTGAATGTGGTCTAATGAACACTGTTACCAGTCTCCATTAACACTGACTGTGTATTGACCTTGGATAAATCGTTGCATGTCTTTGTCCATAAGCTCATCTACAAAATGTCTTCCTCACAGATATGTAGTGAAGATTCATTAGTTAATACTTACAAATTGCTTTGAAGGTATAAATAAATACCACTATTACTTTAACAACGCTGAAGTTTTGAGATCAAGAGGGCATTCTACCCTCTGCATCGCACTGCCAGTTGGGGGCTACAATGACTGTCCATAAGTAAATGGATCTTTCACTTCGGTGTTTGCACATTATCTTCTACTAAATGCCATTATAAATCTACGTGGTCACTGGCTTTCCACTGTCTATGAGTGCCCAATCTTTTATAGCAATTAAGGAACAGATTATAATCATTTTTGCAAAAATTGTATACTAGAGATGAAAATCTGTCACACGCACTGGCACGATTTGGCACTCCAAGAAAGTTCAGGGTGATTTGGTTTCAATCATTTCTTCATTCATCTAATCCATAGTACTTCATTTCCCAGGCAAACAGCAGAATCATATCTAGACCTGGGGATGCCATTAAAATAAAACAAGTTTGAAAATCATAAATTTATTTAATCCCAAATCCCTGGAACACATTGGCATTGTTGTGTCTTTTCTGAACTTTTGAATGAATGTACTAAATTGATATACCTACACTTTTTATGCTGTAGCTTAATTTGCAACAGGAGGTCTCTCTAGCACAGTGAAGCAATGGAAATCTTGATCAGAACTATTGAAAAAATATGCATTCCCATAAAATCTGACTAAAAATAGTTTAAGTTGTTGAACATTAGATTCTTACCAATTAAAATTAAATTAGACTTTGTCCCAAAGTGGTTGTTAACATATTTTTGGGTATTTTTTTCCAAAAGCCCTGCTGTGGAAATAAAGAGGAGCTAAAAACTATTAGAGTCGTTCAACATTGTTTCTATGTTGATAAGCATACAGTTTTTATCATGTGTCCATTTCCCTATGTTCTTCTCTTCTTTTGTATAGGGGCTAAATGGGTTCATTTCCACCACGAAGGGAGACATACATGCAGATATGGGGAAAAGGAGCTGTATGTCTGGAATGGCATGAAACAGACGATGAAATAGCAGATGAGGGTACTTTCCTTTACCAGGAAATGTTAGTGGAAGGAAGGAAGGAAGGAAGGAAGGAAGGAAGGAAGGAAGGAAGGAAGGAAG